>JARGCV010000113.1:0-65000 GCA_034064705.1 Bothrops alternatus
TTCAGTCATCAGAGACAGACAATGCTGCCAGTGGCATGGAAGGGGAGGGGGCGGAGAAAGGGGTGCTGCCAGCTCCATTGTTCAGAACTGAATAGTTTCTCCAAAAGGGTTATTGAGCCAATAGCTTGGTGTGGCCAAAGACAAGATGATGGATTAACAACACATACAGCATCCAAGATAAAAAGAATGGTGGAAGTTCACTTTGGGGTTGTTAAAATGCTAATCTGGTTTAGTTAACAAAAAAAGCTTGCTGCAAAGTTGGGGAAATACACTTCATACCCGGATGCGATGCAGATTGCAACGTTTGTTCTCATCTTGCCTTGACGGTAAATTATAGTTAGCTGCAACCTTGGGAAGTCATCTTGATAGTCTATTGTTAGAGGCAAAACAAGCCTTTAAATTTCAAAGCAATCCTTTCCCTCCCCACCCCTCAACCATATGCCCACATTGCAAATGTTGAGACTAATGTGCAACAATCTGGTGGTTCTACACGTTTTCCTGGAACTTTTGAAAAGAAGGGTGAAATCTTGATTTGCTGTAAAAAGTCCATCCAAAGTCCTTCAGATTCATCTTTCTGGTCGCATGGAAATGGGACCTCCAGAGGTGGAAGCATCTTTGCTTCCCAGTCTTTAAGGAATACATCTTTGAAAACAACAAAAACAACAACAGCAACAGCAGCAGCAGCAATAACCACAACAAACCCCAGGTTTTTGTGAACAGCTGTTTGGAATGGCCATGAAGGCATGACCAGGCTAAGGAAATAAAAACATTCCTATCCCAACGTACAGAGAGATGGGCTGAAAAAAACAGATAAGGTTCATAATGCAATTTTTCACTCACTTTGTTTCCATGGGACGTGGAACAAACATCTCAACAGATTTCTTTTTAGCCTGAAGTTGGCATTAAATCACCAAGCAGAGTAACAACTTCATAAAACAGCGGAGATGGATTTTAACGGCAATTGGAACAGCTTATAGGAAGCAAAGAAACAGATCAACTGTCCTCTCAGGAGTTTTGACAGAATCAACAATTGGGATGATTTAATTTGGACGCCAGGTTTTAAAGACCAAAAAATTAACAAAGGCTTTGCCGTAATAAATGCTCTCCTGTCCACAAACTCCACAACTGCTTCTAGGGAATTTTCTTAATTTCTACAACTGGGAAAAGTCATGTTGACATTCTAGGCTAGAATTAACAGATATATGTGATGAGCAGATATGTAATGACTTTATTTCTTAATGGAGCAAAACTAGTAATTAAGAAGCCTCCTTTTCTGAGTCTTTGCAATTGCAGATCAAAGCCATAATGGTGATAATGCATTTTATTTACAAACAAACAAACAAAATCTAGCCTTGCATAAAGTTCTCAGAATTTCCACAATGAATCCATGCTCAACTGGCAATTATTCCTTGCTGGATATTGAAAGGAATAGAGCAATGTATCTACTTCTTATCTTGTCATTTTAAAAACTAAAAATCTAGCAGTCTAGGGGAACTAGGGGAAGGAAAAGAGTTAATAAATTTGGCTTTCATAGATTTGACACAAACCTTATTTCTGTCTCCTGATACATTAGATTTTGGATTTTGGTAACACCATTAACCAACAACAGGGCTAAGAAGAGGGGGGGGGGGGAAATCACCTATTCAACAATAGAGGAGATTTGCTTACACAAGGACTGGATTCATGCATGTTCTAAAAGATGGGGTGCTTCGGAATGGTTTCATAAATAAACCACAAGCGCACATAACCCAGAAACCCTGGCTTCTAAATTGTCATCACTAAGTGCACACAAAGCTAAAACCAAAGAACTTGCACTATGGCTTAACACAATGAATAGAGTAGAGTAGAGTAGAGTAGAGTAGAGTAGAGTAGAGTAGAGTAGAGTAGAGTAGAGTAGAGTAGAGTAGAGTAGAGTAGAGTAGAATACTTTATTGTCACTTTAAATGTACATTAATCAGCATACATTAAAATGAAATATTGTTGCATTCAGTTCTCAAAAAAACCCATTATGCATATACCCATATAAACACACATATATAACACAGAGAAACATTACAGTCTAGTTCAAATGTATACATATACATGGCGAAAAAAACCCCAATCTTGAGAATTTACAAGACGGATGACATAAGGCACAAAGCTGTTACAGAATCCAGTAGTTCTGCTATAAATACTTCGAAACCTCCTCCAAGAGGGGAGCAACAGAAATCGACTGTGAAGTAGATGTGTGGGTCTCTAACAATAGCAGAAGAATATCAAGATACAGCTAATCATGAACCTTAACTCAGCTGAGCTTTCCAATGCTCATTATTATCACCCAAGATCTGATAAATTCATACAGTAAAGGTCTGATGATGGACATCCCTTGTTATGGGAGGGCGTCCCTTCACAGCATCCCTGCCTAACTTGAAAACTCCTCAAACTCTCTCAGTTGCTACTGTTGGAAACTAAAGGCTTCCATAGTGAGAGTTCCAGCCTGGCTTTCATCTGTTGCTAAGTGAGACAGTTGTTAAGTGAATTTTGCCCCATTTTACGACCATCCTTGCCCCAGTTGTTAAATCAGCGGTTCTCAACCTATGGGTCGCGACCCCATTTGGGTCGATCGACCGTTTCGCAGGGGTCGCCGGACACCGCGGTCCGCCATTTTGTTTTTTAAATTTTTTTAAAAAAAATTTTTAATTTTTTTTTCGTCGCGCGCGTGCCACGCATGCGCGGTTCGGGCTGTTGCATGCGCACCGCGCATGTGCAGATCGGCCTGTCGCGGTCCGCCATTTTGGTTTTCTTAACTTTTTTTATTTTTTTTGTCGCACGCGTGCCGCGCATGCGCGGATCAGCCCGTCGCGGTCCGCCATTTTGTTGTTTTTTTAATTTTTTAAAAAAAGTTTTTCGTCGTGCGCGCCGCGCATGCGCGGTTCGGGCCATCGCACGCACGCCGCGCATGTGCGGATCGGCCCGTCGCGGTCCGCCATTTTTTTGTCACGCGCGCGCACTGCGCATGCGCAGATCGGCCCGTTGCACGCGCGTGCGTGCGCGCGCACCCCCGGGTCAGGGTCGCGGCGTGCATGGGCGGCGCAAGTGGGGTCTCAACCTGAAAAAGGTTGAGAACCACTGTGTTAAATGAATCACTGCATTTGTTAAGTTAGTAATATGTTTGTAAAGGGAATCTGGCTTCTCCCATTGACTTTGCTTGTCAGAGAGTTGCAAAACGGAATCACCTGACGCCGGGACACTGCAATCGTCACCCATACATGCCAGCTGCCGAGCATCCAAATCCTGATTACATCACCATGGGGATGCTGAAATAGTTTTAAGCGTGAAAAATGGTCATAAGTCACTTTTTAAAGTGCTGTTGTAATTTTAAATGGTCACTAAATCAGTGTTTCTCAACCTTGACCATTTTAAGGCATGTGGACTTCAACTCCCAGAATTCCACAGCCAGCATTGCTGGCTGTGGAATTCTGGGAGTTGAAGTCCACATGCCTTAAAATTGTCAAGGTTGAGAAACACTGCACTAAATGAAGGGTTGTAAGTTGAGGACTACCTGTACATTCATGTACATGTTGACACCGGAGTGTGTAGTAGACACTGAAGATCAGAAAGGAAGGCTGGCTGCTCCCATCTCCGGAACAATACTGTAGCCACAACAAAACAACTGACCTGAAATAACTCAGTTATAGATTGTTTTGCACTGTCAGTTCTGGTACTTAACTCCAATTTCCTGGCTGAAAATGCTTAATGCGTATCTTTTCCACCCAGTTCCGAGCGCTGTATTTGGGCTTGAGGCCTATCCTCTTGCAAACAAAACCAAGCGTCCAATCAAGATCACTCAGGCTGACTTGTAGGAACTGTGACAACAATGTGACATTTTTTTAAAAAAAAAATGTGCAAAGATTGAATGTGTTTAAAATTTATTTAAAAGATTTGCACTGTTGTGTGGCTCACAACAATAAACCCACAGAACCATAAACAGAACAGAACAAAACAGAGCAGGCTTTATTTGACCAAAGGTGATTAGAGACATGGAATTCGTCTCCAGCGCAGAAGCTCTTAATGTACATATAAAGCATCAGAGTAATAGTAGTAATAATAAAAGCCATACCCCCTTCCCCAAATATTGAACTACTGACCCCCTCCCCACTTTGTCTGCACACTCTGGCCCCCTTTCATCATGACATGATGCCCCCTTTCTACATAAAAACGTGAAAGTATTAAGAAATACATCAGCTTTCAAAGACGGTAGCACAGGGCTCTTCAAACTTGGCCCTTTTATCACTTGTGGACTTCAACTCCCAGAGCCAACTGGCTGAGGAATTCTGGGAGTTGAAGTCCACCAGTGATAAAAGGGCCAAGTTTGAAGAGCCCTGCGATAGGAGAACTCTGTGCTAAGTTTTGACATCAGCAACCACAGGAGAACTGGCTGCTTGGAATGGTAGCTGAGAACCAGCAGCCAAATAAAGAGCTGGATGTACAGCTGGGCAAGCCCATGATCCTCTCACGATTCGATAGGAAGGGGAAAATGCATTCTGGGAGGTAGCTATTGCAACGGAAACAGTCCAGAGCATTGCCTGTTTGTCTGGCAGAGACACTTCCATCACACCAAGTATGCTGAGGATGTGAATGTGACATTGACAGGAAGTGTACAGATGAGCATGGGGAGGAAGGCAACAACGAGAACTTGCTTAGGGAACCAAAGTTGCCCATTAAAGCATGAAGGTGTTTAAAACAAACTCCCAGATTTTCCTTTTCAGCTTTCTCGCCTTGAAATTTTCCCAAGTGAATTTCTACCGCTCCGCTTTTCCTCCGTTAGGCATTCAGTGATGTAGTTAAAATTTGTGATAGACAAGAAGGGCGGGGGGAGGGGGAAATAGCCAATCTCTGTAAATTTCTATTTATTGGAGGCAGAATAAATGTTTGCACAGGGCCTGCCAGCAGAATATAAAACACCTCTTACTCAGTACATTAAACATGGTTATCATTTACTGGAATTTCTACAGAACGAAAACCACTAGTTCTCTTTCCAAACAGAGGTAATGCAACAGCTATGAAGGGGCACCCTTCCATTATTGTGTGCGTACAACGAAGTCTGAGAGAGACCTTGTTTGAACATGTTTTCAAAACTAAGCTATTTTTTACAATCATCCTATAGGTTTGGAAACAATCCTGCACCTCAGCAAGAAAGCAGCGAGCAACATCGGTCGCTTTGATAACCTGCGTGCAGCTGTACAGAAACACTGCAGAATTATTATTGCAATTCAAAGCAACGTTCTCAAACAATAAGCTGCTCTGAATATAGCCCGGCTTATGTTTTGATCAGCAAAGAGTTTTAACAAAACTTCTGAAAAAGTTTGCAAAGCCTGGCTTGGCTGTTTTGTTTTGTTTTGTTTTGTTTTTTTAAAGGAGTGCCAAATAACATTTATATAACGAGCCCCAAGGATTACTTTGGAAATGGTAACATCAGCTTGAGCAACTTTTAGGATAGATTTGATGGGGAGCCCAAATTGGCAACAGCAATAGTTACTCTCCAGAAATGTTAATCTTCAAAGCCCAGCATTTATCCGTGGACTGTAGCCAGCGAGTTGTTTTTACTGCTGATGTACACAGAAATAAAAATAAATATATCTCCCTTTATGCCCTGTTCTGGATTAGGTTCTCTACCGCCACCCCTCCATAAATCTGATACAATGTCGGTGCACACCACAACTGCACAAGGCTGACATTTCATTTCATGCACGTCCAAGAGAAATTACACAGCAGCAAAGACAGTGGGTTATCTACTATTGCACACAAGCGGAGGGAGGGGAAATAGTGAGTCACTAGTTTTAAAGGGAAGGCTGTTGCTGGGACTAACCCACCCCAACGCAACCCACCCCCCAACATTGCAACTTACCCCCAAATTACTAAAACGAGAGTCCCCCAGAATCTCCGAAGCCGTCACATATCCGCTCAGTTTTGCTTTCTACGGATGGTCAAAGTTGAAAACCATTTGGAAAGAAATTGAAGAGAAGGAGGCGAATCATTAGGGACCCCCGGGATTTATCCTGTAAGAATTTGGGGGGCGCCCATCCAACTTTCTCAGCGTGGCCAATGGGGACCTATAGAGCAATTCTGTAAAGGGAACAGAAGGGATCCCATCTATCCATAAATGATGGAAAGGTTGATAGGCAGCTCCTTCTACCACCCAATTCCAGTCTGACTCTAACCAGTATCCAGCAAGGGAAGCTATTTAATCTTTCAGAGTTTACTTAGCACTCGGCAGGGTGGGTGAGTGGGACAGGAGACCCACGTATGCAAATGAGGATCAAGTGTCATCCCTGTTGGGGAGGGAGGGACTTATGGCCGGCTCACACCCCTTTTCATGCCCCAGCCTTTGAGGTAGGGAGCTAGCCCCTCCATCTCTGGGACCTGTGGATAATTAGGCCTCTCTTCCCCAGTGACCTATGGGCAACAGCTCTGTCCTCTGGGTTGGCTCCCACTCTTCCTTGGAGGGGTGGGTGGGTGGGATGTCACTTCTGTTTTGGTTGAGCCCTATGAAACGTTCCAGCTGCCAAGAGGGAGGGGAGAGCCCAGGGACCCCAAAGGAGAAAGGCAGAGAGAGAGAGAGAGAGAGAGAAACCAGAGTAGCTGTCTTCTGTAAATGAAGGGATCGCTTTGCAGGAAGGGGCACCCAGAGATCATCAGACCAACCAAAGAGCTACTCACCTAACTCCTAACCCGTTTCCCCCCCCACCCTCCCAAAGACATCAAACACACCTGCTGGTTAATCCATGCAGATTTTCCAGAAAGGAATAAGGGAGGGGGGAGAGGAGTGAATGACAGGGGTCTAAGACGACACCACCCCCCGCCCAAGAAAAGGACCCCGGGGGAACCGAGTTAGGGGATGGGGGGGGTGTCTTCCTGGGGATCGCAGGCGGAGAATCCCGCCAACTCGGGCTCTCTGCTTGTCCGGAGTCCCGATTCTACACGTCAACAACCCTCGCAACCATCCTCGCAGGGAGCTGGCTGGAGCAAAGCGCCGGAGCCGAAGTTGCAGCGGCGAAGCTGCCCGGGGGCTGCCCGACCTGGAGCGAGCCGGGGGGAAGAGGCTCACCCTCTCGGTTCGGTCCCGTGGCGCGGCCAGGCCGACCGGTCCCTCGGAGACCCCCGGAGGGGCCAAATCTCCAGCCAAGCGCCCGGCTCACCCCGTCCCTCAGGGCTCGCCTCTGCGGGGGCTGCTCCCAGCCCCGAAGCCCCCCGCCGCTTCCCCTGGCCTGTCCTCCTCCGCTCCCCAGCTCCGCGGCCCGTTTGCCGCCTTCCTCCTCCTCTTCTTCCTCCTCCTCCTCCTCGCCGCACCGGGCGCCGACTTCCCCCCTCCCCCCTCCGATTCCCGCAAAGCCCCCGGACCACAACTCAGTTCGCCAGCAAGACCCCCCCTCCCGCCCCCTCCTCCTCCTCCTGCGGCCTCTTGAAAGCCCCCCCCCCCATTTCCCGGTCCCTCTGACGCCCCCCCCGAACGATCCTCTTGCTAACCCCCCGCCGCTTCTGACGTGTAAACCTACCGGCTCCGAATCCAAAGCGGGCTGTTTCCGCCTCTCCTGCCCGCCGCTCCTTCTCCTCCGCTCGGCTCCTTCATTTCCCGGCTCCGGCAGCCCGGAGCGCCCCGACCCAACCGCCGTTCCCATTTGCCAAGGCAAACAGAAGCGCGGCAGCCGGAGTCGGGCGGCCCCCCCTCGCCGGCCCGAAGGGAGGGAGGGAGGCGGGAGGGAAGGAGGGAGGGGGGCAAAGCGGGGCGGAGCGGGAGCCTCGCCTCCCTCCCTCCCTCGCAACTTTTCGACGCGGGGGGGGGGGCGCGTGGAGGAGGAGAGGCTCTTGCCAGTCCGAGTGGCAAGGCAGTAATTCTTCTTCTTCTTCTTCTTCTTCTTCTTCTTCTTCTTCTTCTTCTTCTTCTTCTTCTTCTTCTTCTTCTTCTTCTTCTTCTTCTTCTTCTTCTTCTTCTTCTTCTTCTTCTTCTTCTTCTTCTTCTTCTTCTTCTTCTTCTTCTTCTTCCTTCTCCTTCTTCTTCCTCCTCTTCTTCCTCTTCTTCCTCCTCCTCCTTCTTCAGCCTCCTCCTCTTCCTCCTCCTCTTCTTCTTCTTCCTCCTCTTCCTCTTCTTCCTCCTCTTTCTTTCTCCTCCTCTTCCTTCTTCAGCCTCCTCCTCCTCTTCTTCTTCTTCTTCCTCTTCCTCCTCCTCTTTCTTTCTCCTCCTCCTCCTTCAGCCTCCTCCTCCTCTTCTTCTTCCTCTTCTTCTTCCTCTTATTCCTCTTCCTCTTCTTCCTCCTCCTCCTCCTCCTCCTCCAGCCTCCTCCTCCTCCTCCTCTTCTTCTTCTTCTCCTCCTCCTCCTCCTCCAAACCCCACCCCCTTCTAACACTGATGATGTTACCTAGTTGGGTCAGGAAACGTCAGCAAGAAAACCACCAAGCTTCAAGAGCACCAAAGACCCCCACAATCCTCCTCCTCCTCCTCTCGCCGGGTCGTCGCCAGCAGCCAGCCCGGTCCCGGCGGCCCGGCGCCCCGCTTCCTGCCTTGGCTGGCGCGCCCCTCGGCTTACCTTCGGGAAGGAGGGCGGCGGGTGGAAGGCAAAGGCAGGGCAGGCGATGCTGAGTCCGGGCAGAGGCGCGGAGCCCTGGCCCCTGCTCCTTCCCCCTCCGCGGCCAGCTCCGCTTTTATCCCGCCAGGAGGCCGAATCCCCACCGAAGACCCCGGCAAAGCGGGCCATCCGGAGAAACCCCCCCTCCGCCAGCGGGGCCGCTTCTCTGCCCACCCTCTGGGGGCTCCTCCGGGGGGCGCAGGGCGCCTCTTCCCCCCGGAGCGGAGCGGCGCAAGCCAGAGGATTTGGGCGGCTTTCGGCGGCCTCTGGGCTGCTTCCCACTCCCACTGACCCCTCGCTGGCCTCCAGCTCCGAGCCGCTCCGTTCCCTGGCAGGACAGGGACCGAATTGGGGAGGGGGGAGCAACGGAGGACACCTCGGGCTTCCCTCCCCTCGCTTGGATTAGCCGAGCCTTTTGGCAGAGTCCCGGGGAGAAACAATGGCTGGCAACGGCCCTGGAGCCCCGCACGGCCCAGGAAAGTTCTCCAAGTTGGAGGGCCAATCCTTCCTTCCTTCCTTCCTTCCTTCCTTCCTTCCTTCCTTCCTTCCTTCCTTCCTTCCTTCCCCCCTTTCATTTCCCCGTCCTCCTTCCATCGTCGCCCCCGGACCGCTCCTTTCCCTCCCGCCCGTGCATCCACGAAGTTGCCAACCGAAGCCAGATAAGTAGAGAAAGACTTCAATCGGAGAGCAGAGAGGCCCACCACCAACCTCCCCCCTTTTCTCTCTCTCCGCTCTCAGAGGGACTCTTTCCTCTCAGTTTTAATTCCTTCTCTCAAAAGAAAAGCCTCACTTTTGGCAGAGCATCCCAATTGCTTTTCCTCACAGATTTCGGGAGCCCCCCCCCCTGGAGTGAAACGATGGAGGAAGAGGGGGAGGGGAAGGGGAGGAAGAGGAAGGGGAAAAGAAGAAGAGGAGGAAGGACGGAAAGAAGAAATTAAAAAGAAGGGAAGAGGAGGAGGAGGGGGAAGAAAAAAGAAAAAGAGGAGGAGGAGGAGGAGGAGGAGGAGGAGGAGGAGGAGGAGGAGGAAGATTGTGGGGTCCTTGGTGCTCTCTGAGCTGGGCTGTTTTCTTGCAGATGTTTCATTACCCAACTAGGTGACATCATCAATGCTAGAAGGGAGTGGAGTTTGCATGGAGGAGGAGGAGGAGGAGGAGGAGGAGGAGGAGGAGGAGGAGGAGGAGGAGGAGGAGGAAGATTGTGGGGTCCTTGGTGCTCTCTGAGCTTGGCTGTTTTCTTGCAGATGTTTCATTACCCAACTAGGTGACATTATCAATGCTAGAAAGGAGTGGAGTTTGCATGGAGGAGGAGGAGGAGTAGGAAGAGGAGGAGGAGGAGGAGGAGGAGGAGGAGGAGGAGGAGGAGGAGGAAGATTGTGGGGTCCTTGGTGCTCTCTGAGCTGGGCTGTTTTCTTGCAGATGTTTCATTACCCAACTAGGTGACATCATCAATGCTAGAAGGGAGTGGAGTTTGCATGGAGGAGGAGGAGGAGGAGGAGGAGGAGGAGGAGGAAGATTGTGTGGTCCTTGGTGCTCTCTGAGCTGGGCTGTTTTCTTGCAGATGTTTCATTACCCAACTAGGTGACATCACCAATGCTAGAAGGGAGTGGAGTTTGCATGGAGGAGGAGGAGGAGGAGGAAGAGGAGGAGAGTAATCATCTCAGGTTCTTAGAAAGAACTCAACAGGTAGACAAAAATGCCAAATCCAGTCTGAACATCTGGCTGACTGTGCCACGAATCAACAACAACACTTGAAATAAAGGAAAAATGAATTTAAACACTTTTTTTTTCTGCAGAAGCACACATGGTTGAAAGTTAGAATGGTGTTAAAGAAACTCAGTACCACTTGGAAAATGGAGAAAGGGAAATCCGTTTCTCTGAAGTATATTACTATAAGCTGGGAGGAAACTCCCTCTATTTCATTTCAAAAATATTGACTATTGCAGCCATGCTGCTTTATGGAGAAGTCACCAGAAATACTGGAGATCTTTTCGCCTTCCCCAAGACTGTTACACTACTTCTTCATGATGTAAACGGAAATTTGCAATCCAGCTTTCAAAGTGATTTGGCTCAGCTTTCCCCAAGACTCAATCCTGATCCGGCACTTCCTTGCAAGAAACATTGGGGGTTTGATTCTCCAAAAATGAGTCCCAGGTAGACAAAAATCTCCTTTATTAACATAGTGAACGCTAAAGCGTCCTCCTTCTGTTATGTACTCAAGATGGGCAGTAATTAATAGTTATATCATACTTATATGTAAGGGTGTAGGTCTATACATATATTGCACAGAGTATGTTTAAATATGTGTTATGTATATGTACGCTTTGAGAGCAAGCAACTAAATTTCATTTTTTAATGTGTGCCATTGTGCTCACAGTAAAAAATGACAATAAAGGTCTGTCTGTCTGTCTGTCTGTCTGTCTGTCTGTCTGTCTGTCTGTCTATCTATCTATCTATCTCTCTATCTCTCTATCTCTCTATCTCTCTATCTCTCTCTCTCTCTCTCTATCTATCTATCTATCTATCTATCTATGGGAGGGCTGCCTATCTATCTATCTATCTATCTATCTATCTATCTATCTATCTATCTATCTATCTATCTATGGGAGGGCTGCCTATCTATCTATCTATCTATCTATCTATCTATCTATCTATCTATCTATCTCTCTATCTATCTCTCTATCTATCTCTCTATCTATCTCTCTATCTCTCTATCTATCTATCTATCTATCTATCTATGGGAGGGCTGCCTATCTATCTATCTCTCTATCTATCTATCTATCTATCTATCTATCTATCTATCTATCTATCTATGGGAGGGCTGCCTATCTATCTATCTATCTATCTATCTATCTATCTATCTATCTATCTATCTATCTATCTATGGGAGGGCTGCCTATCTATCTATCTATCTATCTATCTATCTATCTATCTATCTATCTATCTATCTATCTATCTATCTATCTATCTATCTCTCTATCTCTCTCTCTCTCTCTCTCTCTCTCTATCTATCTATCTATCTATCTATCTATCTATCTATCTATGGGAGGGCTGCCTATCTATCTATCTATCTATCTATCTATCTATCTATCTATCTATCTATCTATCTATCTATCTATCTATCTATCTATCTATCTATCTATCCAGTGCTTTTTATGTAAGAAAAAAGGTGCCAGAACTCACATCTTGTTAATCAGTTGTGTGTAACGAAACATAACAGTCGCCGCCCGCAGTAAGTACTCAGCACGCAACCACACGACCAATCGCAAGCTGAGCAGTGCCACAAGCCGAGCAGCAACATAACAACCAGTGCGGACAAAGTACGCATGCATCGGACTCGACACACAAGCAGCCCGCGTGCACCGCTTTAAGGATTGTGCCGCCAATCTGCTACGCTTGACAGGGCGATTCAACTCCACAGGGACCAAACATCAAATTTACAAAAGTTACTTTTAAAACTTGGACAATCCATTGAAAAAAGGGTGCCGGAATTCTGTTCCGGTGCGTGCGTCCTATGACAAAAAAATCACTCACTCACTCACTCACTCACTCTACCTACCTACCTACCTACCCTGTCTGTCTGTCTGTCTGTCTGTCTGTCTATCTATCTATCCTTTTCTTTCCATGGGAGGGCTGCCTATCTATCTATCTATCTATCTATCTATCTATCTATCTATCTATCTATCTATCTATCTATCTATCTATCTATCTATCTATCTATCTATCTACTCTCTGTCTCTCTATCTATCTACTCTGCATATCTATCTATCTATCTATCTATCTATCTATCTATCTATCTATCTATCTATCTATCTATCTATCTATCTATCTATCTATCTACTCTCTGTCTCTCTATCTATCTGCATATCTATCTATCTATCTATCTATCTATCATCTATCTACTCTCTGTCTCTCTATCTACTCTGCCTATCTATCTATCTATCTATCTATCTATCTATCTATCTATCTATCTATCTATCTATCTATCTATCTATCTATCTATCTATCTATCTATCTACTCTGCCTGCCTGCCTGCCTACCCCTCCCTCCCTCCGTATCTATCTATCTATCTATCTATCTATCTATCTATCTATCTATCTATCTATCTATCTATCATCTATCTACTCTCTGTCTCTCTATCTACTCTGCCTATCTATCTATCTATCTATCTATCTATCTATCTATCTATCTATCTATCTATCTATCTATCTATCTATCTATCTATCTATCTACTCTGCCTGCCTGCCTGCCTACCCCTCCCTCCCTCCGTATCTATCTATCTATCTATCTATCTATCTATCTATCTATCTATCTATCTATCTATCTATCTATCTATCTATCTATCTATCTATCATCTATCTATCTACTCTCTGTCTCTCTATCTACTCTGCCTATCTATCTATCTATCTATCTATCTATCTATCTATCTATCTATCTATCTATCTATCTATCTATCTATCTATCTATCTATCTATCTATCTATCTATCTATCTATCTATCTATCTATCTATCTACCCTTTTCTTTCAATGGGAGGGCTGCCTGGAGAGCAAATAGCTGCTGCATTTATGGAATGGTGTGTGTGGGGGGCGGACTTAAAAAATTGGCCCACGGGACTTTCTCTTCAGCAGCTGCCAACAGTGTTTCCCAGCCATGGGAATTGGGCAGTTTTGGCGAGCAGCCCTTGGGATATTTCACTCTGAAGTTTTTGGGTGGTGACAAGCTGAAGGCTTCATCACTGCAGCCTTCTGTGTAGCTGACATTCAGCAGATCTGTTTTCCCGACATTAGAAGATTGGCTCTCTTTAGACGTGCAAGAATATTCTCATTTTCTTTCCCTCCGGGCAGCCACCCCAACTGGAGAGGAGGACGTCAGCTGCACTCTGAATGAAAAAACTACGCAGTTTGGATTTAGAATCAGATGAAACATAAGGGAAGGGGTGAGAAGGACAAGGATGCTGGTAGTCCTTGACTTACAGCCATTCATTTGGTCACCGTACTACAAGAAAAGATGTTGGGACTTCAGAAAAAGTTCAGAGAAGAGCAACTAAGATGATCCAAGGCCTGGAGACCAAAACATATGAAGAACGGCTGCAGAACTTGGGTTTGGCTAGTCTAAAGAAAAGAAGAAACGGGGGTGACATGATAGCAGTTATTCCAGTATCTGAGGGGCTGCCACAAAGAAGAGGGGGTCAACCTATTTTTCAAAGCACCAGAAGGCAAGATGAGAAACAATGGCTGGAAACTAACCAAAGAGAGAAGCAACTTGGATTTAAGGAGAAACTTCTTAACAGTGAGGACAATTAACCAGTGGAACAGCTTGCCCCCAGAAATCGTGGGCGCTCTTTTTAAGAAAAGACTAGACAGTCACTTATCTGAAATGGTATAGGTTCTCTTGCTTGAGCAGGGGGCTGGACTAGAAGACCTCCAAGGTTCCTTCCAGCTCTATTCTATTCTATTCTATTCTATTCTATTCTATTCTATTCTATTATCTGTCCTATTCTATTCTATTCTATTCCATTCTTTCATAATTCTATTCTATTCTATTCTATTCTATTCTATTATCTGTCCTATTCTATTCTATTCTATTCTATTCTATTCTATTCTATTCTATTCTATTCTATTCTATTCTATTCTATTCCATTCTTTCATAATTCTATTCTATTCTATTCTATTCTATTCTATTCTATTCTATTCTATTCCATTCTTTCATAATTCTATTCTATTCTATTCTATTCTATTCTATTCTATTCTATTCTATTCTATTCTATTCTATTCTATTCTATTCTATTCCATTCTTTCATAATTCTATTCTATTCTATTCTATTCTATTCTATTCTATTCTATTCTATTCTTTCATAATTCTATTCTATTCTATTCTATTCTATTCTATTCCATTCTTTCATCATTCTATTCTATTCTATTCTATTCTATTCTATTCTATTCTATTCTATTCTATTCTATTCTATTCTATTCTATTCTATTCCATTCTTTCATAATTCTATTCTATTCTATTCTATTCTATTCTATTCTATTCTATTCTATTCTATTCTATTCTATTCTATTCTATTCTATTCTATTCTATTCCATTCTTTCATAATTCTATTCTATTCTATTCTATTCTATTCTATTCTATTCTATTCTATTCTATTCCATTCTTTCATAATTCTATTCTATTCTATTCTATTCTATTCTATTCTATTCTATTCTATTCTATTCTATTCTATTCTATTCCATTCTTTCATAATTCTATTCTATTCTATTCTATTCTATTCTATTCTATTCTATTCTATTCTATTCTATTCTATTCTATTATCTGTCCTATTCTATTCTATTCTATTCTATTCTATTCTATTCTATTCTTTCATAATTCTATTCTTTCATAATTCTATTCTATTCTATTCTATTCTATTCTATTCATTCTTATTTCTATTCTATTCTATGCTCCATTCCATCTTCTATTCTATTCTATTCTATTCTATTCTATTCTATTCTATTCTATTCTATTCTATTCTATTCTATTCTATTCTATTCTATTCTATTCCATTCTTTCATAATTCTATTCTATTCTATTCTATTCTATTCTATTCTATTCTATTCTATTCTATTCTATTCTATTCTATTCTATTCTATTCTATTCCATTCCATTCCATTCCATGACTGTGTAAAGTTACTATGGCAAGGACTTACAACCGGTTCTCACACTTATGACTGCTACAGCATCTTCATGGTCACGTGATCAAAATTTGGGCCCTCGGCAATGGGCATGTATTTACCATGGCTGCCACATCCCAGGGTCACGGCATCGCCACTTGCAATCTCCCCAGGTGAATTCTGTCAAGCAACTCAATAGGGGAAGCCAGATTTGTGTAATGACTGCAGGGTTCATTTCATATTTTTAATAATTTTAATTTTGTGTGTTGTTGTTTTAATTGGGCTGTACACCGCCCCGAGTCCTTCGGGAGGGGGGCGGTATAAAAATTGTAAATAATAATAATAATAAATAATAATAAGTGATTGGCTTAACAAGAAAGGTTGCAAAATCAGGGGCACCTCACTTAACCGCTTTGTTTAGTGACAGAAATCCTAGTCTCAATTGTGGTCATACGTCAAGGACTACCTATATGCCAATTTGGGAAGAAGAGGCAATGCCAGGGGGGGAAAGGGAAAGAATGATAAAATATCAGAAAAAGAAGAGGGCAGAAGTCTGGGGAAGAGGCAATGTGGACATGGCCCCAGAAGTGGAAACAGATGTGTCCGCAAAATATGGTCAGGAAAAAAAAGTAGGGTTTAAAAAAATGTCCCACAATGGCACAATCAAATCTCTCCCTATTGTTTCATACATAATGTACTTGAAAACATGTAGAGCAGGGGTGTCAAACTGCCGGCTCATGAGCCAGACGTGTCATCCAGAAGCTGCACCCACCCCATTGCCGGCAATGCCAAAACCATCCCAATACGTTGCGCGACGTCATGAGTTTGACATGTCTGATGTAGAGCTTCAATTGCAACAACACGGCCACCATGCTGGATCTTTGGATCACCCAAATGGGGGACACAACTGCATGCAAGTCCCCCCACGCAAGCTACAGTCCAAGAAATTTAAATTGACCGACAAAGAATTAAAGGGAGACTAGTATAGTTATTTCAAGCTACTTAGCTCTCATCAGCTAGCCATGCCCTTCTGACATTCGAACCCATGTTAGACAGATGTATTAGTGGAAGCAGTATGCTCTGTCCCATATTTGGGGTAGAAAAACACTACAGTCCAATATTTGAATATTAGCAGATGAATCAGATAAATTTCATACCAAGCAGTCAAACCAAGCAATGAAAATGGAATGGCCAGAATTATTTCTGTTTATTGGGCTCTCCCACACGTGGCTCTCCCACACACAGTCCACCGGAAAACACTAGAGTCCAATATTTGAATATTACGGTAGCAGATGAATCAGATAAATTTCATACCAAGCAGTCAAACCAAGCAATGAAAATGGAATGGCCAGTATTATTTCTGTTTATTGGGCTCTCCCACATGTGGCTATTTCCTGGGCTGCTGGTTTAAATGGACAATGGAGAGAAAGTGTGACATTGACACAGAAAGCAAGTGGTGGTGACGGCAGTGGACACTAAAGCAGAATGCATGAGTTTTCAAAAAAGCCCATGCCACATTAAATCCCTTGCAATAAACGGAAAAAAAAAATAGACGTAAGGTTCTTCTGCTAAGTGTCTGCAGACACTTTCATCCCTAAAAACAATCCAGCCAAGAAAGTCTTTCACAAATCTCTCCAACCAACTCTCTTGTATTCTAAAGTTGGGCATAATATCTCCCATTAGTCAAGTCTCACCTCTGTTATATTTATCAGCTCTAAATTTGCCACACTTTCTGTTTTATACTTTTAGACTGCTCAGCAAGGCTCAGTTCTCCGGCAGCAGATAAATTCAAGGCACATTATAAACAAGATAAAATTATCAAAGAACCCAGGAAAGGGTGCAAGGTGATAAAACCGCAAGCACGACAAAAATAAGGGCAAGAACTACAGAGGGCGGGATCACAGCTGCAGCAATCAAATTGTATGAAACGTCTGAAGATTCTGATCCACGGTTTTGGAATCCACGCAAACAAACAAACAAACAAACAAACAAACAAACACATCCCTCAATACTATGCAGGTGGCATTTTGATCTACTAAAATGCTATTGGGACATTCGTGCAGAATTGTAGGCAGGTAGTCCTTGACTTAGTGATGGTTCGAAATTACAATGGCACTGAAAAAAGAGACTTATGACTGGTTTACACACTTACGACCATTGAAGCATCCCCAGGGTCACGTGACCAAAATTCAGATGCTTGGCAGGTGGAGTGTATTTCTGACAGTTGCAGCATCCCTCCATTCTGCCCCCCTTGCCACGTATCCTTAGATTTTTTAATCTTTGATTTTAATTTATTTAGGTTTCAATGTAGATATATATTTATGACTGTAAGCTGCCCAGAGTTACTTTATGGTAAGTTGGGCAGCCAATACTTTGTCTGTTTGTCTGTCCGTCCGTCCGTCCATCTATCCATCCATCATCTAATATCTATCTATCTATCTATCTATCTATCTATCTATCTATCTATCTATCTATCTATCTATCTATCTCTATCTCTACCTCTACCTCTACCTACCTACCTACCTACGGTATCTATCTCTACCTACCTACCTACCTACCTACCTATCTATCATCTATCTATCTATCTATCTATCTATCTATCTATCTATCTATCTATCTATCTATCTATCTATCTATCTATCTTCAACAGTCCTAAGGGTGAAAAACAGTCATAAATCACTTTTTTCCAGTGCTGTTCAAATGACCATTAAACAAATGGTTGTTAAGCCGAGGACTAGCTATAGTAGTTTTAATCAGTATATGAAAGCAATATTAGCTTCTCCTGTGTTTCTTTTTTTTTCATTTTTCTTCCCTTGCCCATTTGGGGGGACATAAAATGAAAGTTCCCCATAAATGAAGGACCACCAGCATTTCCTAACATATAAAGGAAACCTTAATACCACTGCTCTCCTTTCAAGAGGAAAAGGAAATACTGGAAAAGCATTTCTATCGTCTGGGAAAATATTGCTATTATCTAATGGACATAAGCAATGTCCAGTCATAGCCGGTCCGGGGCTGGCTTAGAGTAAAGATTAAGTGCTGCACGTAGGATACAACGTGGAGGCACAGGTCCAGAGCCCTACTTAAGAAAATGAGAAAAGGTTCCAATGAAAACATAGCTTGCTACTACTGAAATAAATGAGGTAATAGACATTAGCTTCCAAATGGGGGGAATGGAAAATAATAGTCTGGAATCTATAATTATCAAACTGCAAGCACTGATCACTTGCCCTTCGTTCCCATGAGGACATGATTCAACCAAATCTTACCAGATCACACATTTTAACCGGGAGGCGTTGTGCCATTTTAGCAAAACAACCTGCTGCATTTCTAGTTTTTCCACCATCAAGGCAACTCTCTTCTTCTCTGTTCCGGAAGCTTCTCTTGGGGCTCTAAGGGCTCCTGAAATCTTTTCATGCTATTTTCTCCCCAAGTGTACACAATTCAAATGTAAATGAGTATGCAACTAATTACCATGTAGCTTTAATACTTGTTTATCATGCTAACGGCTTTGGAATCACACTTACAAAATGCATAGGAAGACTCTTGCCGTGAGCTGGGGATAATTATAACAATGAAATAGGGTGTAATTATTAAGGCTGCCTATAATTAGGGCTAAAAATTAGCATTTGAAGGGGTATTTAGAGACTAATTTGCAATCCATAAGTGAAGTCACTGGTAAATACCAACCCTTATCTTATAATATTAGTTTACCATAGATTGATAATTCTCAATCATGTCCATTGAAGGTTTCTGACTTCCTCAGAGCCTCCCAAGTCTGCAATGATGGAGGGATTCTGAATATGAAGGCAGCCAGGAGTGAGAATGGGAAAATAAACAAGAAGAAAAAACAAAACAAAACTAAAACCTGTTCTAGAGAAAAGAGAGCTCTGTCTTCATACATTAATTAGAGAAAACCCATCTTCTCTTTTACTTAGAACAGAAGAACACAAGCAGGGCTTTGCTGACTGGATTAGACCCCAAGATCCATTAGTCTAGCATCTGTTCTCCTGATGGTCAACTAACTAGACCGGAGGTAGGCAACCTTGGCTCTTTTATGACTCGTGGACTTCAACACCCAGAATTCCTGAGCCAGCATGCTTAGGAATTCGGGGAATTGAAGTCCACGAGTCATAAAAGAGCCAAGGTTGCCTACCTTAAAAAAAAAATCAGGATAAAAAAATTATCTGGCTTAGACTGCAGTAACATGATGAGGTTTATTTCTGAATGGCATTTGGTTAATAATAATGCACCCAAAACATCTAAAGCACCAGTTGAACACCATCGGCATTGACAAAATTGCCACCAGTCAATTGCAAAAGGCAGCTTTACTTGGAACAGCTTACGTTTTCCAACATTACTTTTTGACACCATCAAAAAACAACATCTGTCTATCCCAGGTCCTTGGGACGGACTCAATTGGTGGAGAAAAATGGCAACCACAATCTAAACATCTGGCTGACTTGTGATCAAGCGTAACAATGATAATCAATGGGTTAAGATCTTATGTGGCTTTAAGATCTCGTTCACAGCATGTCTGATGTAACAGTTATTGAAAAGAAGGAAGTCGTCTTACTGCTGTAGGTAAGCTACAATACTGTACATAACTTACTTACTGTACATAACTTATGTACTTACTGTACATAACAGCTACAATAATCCCAGATCAAAAGATCTGAAAGAGCTCTTGGAGACAATAAGATCTCAACTGAATTTGGATTAGTTGGAAGAGCACATATATATTACAATAATGTCTGTAACGATCCTAGATCCTTGGGAAGAATCCACTAATCAGAAGCACCAGATCCAATCAAAATTATCTGTAGCTTGTAGATAAGTAACAGGAAAAATAATAAGAGAAAATATAGGACCTGTGGTGACGATTTAAAGCTCTCTGAATGGCTGCAAGCAAAAAACAGCTGACTTCTTGCCTAAGAACAGTTTTATCTTACGGCCTTAGTCAGATGGCATGTTAAATTCTTGTTTATAGTGATGAGTTGTTTGGTTGTTCCCAATGGCTAAATAAAGGGGAGTGGTTAAACAAACCTGGACAGCTCTGTCCATGATTTATTTAGTTTTATATGCAGACTGGGAACTCTGGCTTGTTTCCCTCCTAACAAATCCTAAGCCCAGGACAAACCATTAGCTAAGAGCAAGGCTGAGTAATCAGGTTGCACATAAAACTGAACAAACTATGGCTGGAGCTATCCAGGTTTGCTTAGTTGTTTTCCTTTGCTGACAGGCAGAAGATGCCAAGGCAGAATTATATCAAAGCAATAGCCTACTCATTCACAAGGAAGCAAACAGACTAATAAAGTTAGAATACCTATAAGGCCCAATTCCAAAATGCTTAATTTCTCTTGATGACTTTGCAGCAATGACTGGGTCAGACTGTGGGCCATCCTGGTACTGAATAAGATTTTCATGAGTCTGTCTGTTTGTCTGTCTGTCCGTCCATCCATCCATACATCACACCAAGAGCTGTGGTGGCGCAGTGGTTAGAATGCAGTTCGAATCTCACCGGTTCAAGGTTGATTCAGCCTTCCATCCTTCCAAGGTCAGTAAAATGAGGACCCAGATTGTTGGGGGCAACAGGCTGACTCTGTAAATCACTCAGAGAGGGCTGTGAAGCAGCATATAAGTATTGCTATTCATCTATCCATCTTTCATCATCTATATCCATCCATCCATCCATCTCTTCTGCTGCTATTCTATTGCTGCCAGGATACTGGGTTAAGTTGGAACACTTTGCTGGTCTACTTTTAGATGAATGCTTCATCTTATATTTATTCCCCATGCACCTCTTTTTGTCCTGTTTATTGCTTTTACTTATTCTATTTTTAGGAAGGAAGGAAGGAAGGAAGGAAGGAAGGAAGGAAGGAAAGGAAAGGAAGGAAGGAAGGAAGGAAGGAAGGAAGGAAGGAAGGAAGGAAGGAAGGAAGGAAGGAAAGAGAAAGACAGTGGAATGGAAGGAGGGATTTCCTCTTGGGGCTAGGAAATTCAAAACAAGGTGTGACAGAACTTGGGGAGATTTATTTTATTTTTTATTTTAAATCGCATTTATATGCCGCCCCTCTCCAAAGACCCGGGGCGGCTCACAACAAAAAAAACTACAATAATTTAAAATTAACCACATTCATACCACACACAAACTCAATCAATTCACATGCACCGATGGTGGGACACTCTTAGGGCCGAGGAACAGAGCGCAGCTCACATGCCCCAAGCCTGTCGGCATACCTAGATGTGTCTTCAATCCTTTCTGGAAGGCTAGGAGGGAGGAAGCAGTACGAACCTCCGAGGGAAGCTGGTTCCAGAGGGCTGGGGCAGCAACGGAGAAGGCCCTTGCCCTAGGTCACTCCAGACGGCATTGTTTAACGGACGGGACTCGTAGGAGGCCAACCCTGTGCGCCCTAACCGGTCGCTGGGATTCATGAGGCAGGAGACGGTCCCGCAAGTATCTTGGTCCGTTGCCATAAAGATGGTGAAGTATTCCAAGTAATTGGAACTGCAAGTCAGTAACTACCCAACTTTTGAGATCCTTTATGCCAATGGTGGCAATATTTTATTTATATAAATATTTTATATTTATATATTTATATTTATGTATTTTATTGTGATTTCTATCATGTTGTGAGCCGCCCTGAGTTCTCCGGAATAGGGCGGCATAGAAATAAAATAAATAAATAAATAAAAAATAAATAAATGTCTGAGGAAGGGGTTATTCATCTTGGTTGGGCCTGCTGATTATAGAACTATCAGGCTGCTTCAATATTTTAATGTTGCCAATTGTCTGAGACGCATGCTTTCATCCAGACTTTTGTTTCCCTCTGATGTTTTCCTACTGCATGTTGCATATAATTTTACAGTTCCTCCTCCTCCTCCTCCTCCTCCTCCTCCTCCTCCTCCTCATGGCATGATCCATTAACTCAAATCCTTCTCCTCCTTGGGAATGAATGGAGGAGCTGGCACAATATTCTCAGTTAATTGGGAGTGAATCTCTACTCTTCCTTCTGCTCCCTTCCTCCCTTCACAAATTAACCTCACCGCCATTATCCTGTTTAGCTTCTCTTAAATCCCCTTTGAATGCAATAAGACCAATCTTCAATCTGTCACCGGGGATTTGATCCAGGTTTCCTGCTCATCCCTCCTAATCTCTGTCCCCTTAGAGAATGCAAACCTGGGGCCTGTCCATCGCTACCTTATGGGCAAAGGCTTGTCATGAAAGTAGCCATTTGTCTTCCTAAGCCCTGCATTCACAAAAAAAACCCCATGTAATTTACCACCTACGAGCTACGAGCTACGAGCTACGAGGCTCACACATCCCTTAAAAATAAGGCACACAGGAGCACGAATATCGATAGCCAGAATCTCATGCAAACACTCCGCTAAATCTAATGTAACAACTTTTGACTTTCTGCTCCATCTGAAATGATGCTTATAGGAGAAAAAAAAGCAATATACGATCTATATGCTATTTCCCCTCCGCAAACAAGTTTGATTGATGCTTGTTGCAGCTGGCGGACATTTTACTCTGTGGTTACACCTTTCTGTGACTTCTTTAGTAGCTCACCATGGTGGTTTTTCCGTTGCTATAAGATTGCTTCACGCTGGACAATGTTGATTGTCTGACAGGTGCTTTTTCAAAAGGCATCTGGACTTCGTGTTTTTCCTTGAGGAAGACATTTTGCTTCTCATCCAAGAAGCTTCATCAGTTCTGACTAAATGATGTGGTGGTGGTGGGGGGGAGAAATGGAAGGATTTATATTCCAAAAAATTTCAGACAATCCTGCATCCAAAGGAATGGAAATCCTTCCATTTCTGCTCTCCCCTCTCCTGACCATCCAGCCAGAACGGAAGAAGCTTCTTGAATGAGAAGCGAAACATTTTCAAGGAAAGAAACAAAGTCCAGTTGCCTTTTGAGGTAACTATGGCCTGCATGACCGAGAATCTCCATAGATGTTTAGCAGAATTGTACTCCCGGAAGAATGTAGTTATTTCAGCTACAATCTAGTTCTTTTTAAGCTTTTCCTTCATTTGGGAAGGACTGGGAGAACTCAAGATTGCATATCTACCTCCCACTTGCATTGAAGAAAGCCAGAGTGAAGACTGTAAAAGATTTTGATGCTTAAGAAACTGTACCATTTTGTATAGCTGCTTGAAGAGCGTATGTGGGAGTTACAACAAGGACAATAGACTTAACCTGAAGAGAGATTTCTGTTGCTGTTGTGGAAATGCTGCTTGATGTTTAGATCCCAATTACACCGATGTCTGCTTTTGGGTTGTGGCATTTTGAGGCAATAAAAAAATAAAATAAAATGCCACCCCGTTCTCAAAACAAGAAAAAAAGAATGGCAAAGAATTTCCAGCATCTACTTGAAGTCAGTTAACCAAAGCGATGACACAAATGGCAGAGGTGTTGGCAGAAGCCTATTGCTACGTCTGGGTGGTGACAGGCCTATTACTTGCACTTTCTACAAATCAAAAAATGGAGAGAAAGGCTGGAGAAGAGGAGAGATGTTTTTTTTCCAAATGAAGGTTTGGCAGCTGGAAGCAGTTTTTGAACAAACACACACACACACACACACACACACGTACACATAAACACATACAGAGAGAAAACCTGGCAGCTTCACAACTTAAAAGAAAGTATGAGGACGTTGGGAAGAAGTGATGGGTTTTTGTAAGCATAGCAATGTTCTGCGCTGTCTTATCAGCCAGATGTTTGGTCTACCTACTCTCTCTCTCTCTCTCTCTCTCTCTCTCTCTCTCTCTCTCTCTCTCTCTCTCTCTCTCTCTCTCTCTCTCTCTCTCTCTCTCTCTCTCTCTCTCTCTCTCTCTCTCTCTCTCTCTCTCTCTCTCCAATTTTCAGACACAAGTCTTTCTCGTTTCCTGCTTGAACTTCCATATGTAAAGCATCCTGCACCCTACTGGTTCATAGTCTGATCTTTTGGGGAGGGGGGCAATGGACATTTCATGGAATTTAAGGCTCAAATGTTGCTTCAAGTATTAAATTAAAGGCAAGATAAGAAACAATGGATGGAAACTTAACCAAGGAGAGAAGCAGTCTAAAACTTAAGGAGAAATTTCCTAACGGTGAGGGCAATCAATCAATGGAACAGCTTGCCTTCAAAAGTTGTGGGTGCTCCATCACTGGAGTCTTTCAAGAAGAGACTGAACAGCCACTTGTCTGGAATGGTATAGGGTCTCCTGCTCAAATGGTATAGGGCCTCCTGTGGGGGGTTGGACTAGATGACCTCCAAGGGTCCCTTCCAGCTCTATTATTCTGTGTTCTAAATCAGCACCATCAGAAATACATTTCAGATCCTTAAAAACACTATGCCTAATTATAGTATGAGAGGTTAACTGTAGAGGTGACGACTTACTATGAACGTGTCCTATTGTTTTCTTTGTGTCTGTTTGTATCAGTTTTATATTTCTGATATCATCAAACAACCCAAATCCATAAAGTTTCTAGTCTATGCCTGATTGTATTTTGTAAAACGCAGAAATCTTTTGGTTTGCTCGGTGGCAGTATTTCAGCCACAGGGCCACGGAACATGAGTCGGTGATGGAAACTCTGTAAATGGATGAACAGAGCTGTTGCATAAAGGGCCGAGTGTAAAAGGGATGTATAGATCACACCCAGTGACTGGCAGAGAAAGGGCAGCGTCAGTCTGGGGAGGAAAGGGCCCCAGCTGCACAATCTTAGTACAAGGAGTATCCCTGACATACTGGGCTATGCAGAGGCCAAAGCCCAGCTGTGATGAATTAACTCATTCTTTCCGGATTTCATCCGGAACTCGTTTAAATCAGTGGCAAAGTCTCTATGAACTTCAAACCTCATCAGATCTGTGGATAGTTATATTTGACATGCCAGGGAAGGGTGCATACACTAGTCCAAACTCCAGAAAGGAAATAAAACTACTGGTTTTCCATTACATGAGCAAAGGGTCTGAAGTTAGGAGTAAGTTGTGGAGCACACTTAAAGGTTTGTCCACGATTGAGTTCATGGAATCAAAGGATGGTTCATCTATTTTGCTAAGGTCTCCCGTGGTCTGTTTGGTTTGGCATTTGCATGCTGAGAGCCCAGGCTACTGTAGTTCTGCCAATAAATCATGGTTTGCTGCATTATGCAAACCTAACCACGGAGCTGGAAAAGACTGTAGTTCAGAAATCCAAATACAGGCATCCCTAAAGATGGCTTTCAGCCTTTGCTTGAACGTAGATGGATAGCATGAGCGCATCACCTCCCTAGGAGTGTTCCCTAATATTCAGCCAAAATTTGTCTTGCCATAATTTTGCCTTGTGTTTGGATTCGAAGGCAACAGAGAACAGTTTGTGGCCTTCGGTTGTGCTGTGCCCATTAGCTAAGTCAAGATTCTTCTATGCAAGTTAGATACCATTGTGAAAATCAGCCAGGTCACAACAGCTGAAGCTCTGCCAATGGTCTATTCAAATGCTGACTGGTGGAGATAAAACAACAGAGAAATGGAATAATTTGACGAGGATTTAAAAGATTTCTCTAAATTATGCTTCCATCCAAATAATAATCTAATACTACTAACAGTTATCCATGAGATCCCTCAAAGTAAGAGAGGACAGAAATAGATTTCTGTGTTAAGGAATTTGAAATCAAGCATTTATTCAATTGTTTTATAAAAGAAAACTGGATTTCCCTTCCCTTCCTCTTTTGAACTTTTCAGAGCTATCATGGATATGGTGTAATCATCGTTATATGGTGCTAGATTAAATGGTTTCTGAGCCCTATCTTGTATGTCTACCTAACTCCTTATCATAAAGTGTCAATGGTGGACAACACATCAAATAAAAATGCGAACAAATTATCCATTAAATTCAATACAAAAACAGAACTGAATGTTTGTTGTATGTAGCTTTTTAGACGTTGAATGGGTGTTGATGGCTGGCAATTAAATAGTTGGTTACTGTTTCCTTATGTACAATTAAGTCATTGGTTGCTATTTCCTTGTGTACAAGGAAGCACAAGGAAACAACAACCAATAACTTAATAGCCAGCCATCAACACCCCAATCAACATCTAAAGCCACACACAACAGGCATCATATAAATACTACACATAGAATAGCCCAAAGCACAGAGAGAAGTTCCCTGAAGACAGTTCCAGCACAAGTCCAAAAGCTTGGGAGAATAAACTCCTGTCCTGGTGACCAATCCAGATTGGATCCTGCAACATTATCCTGTTGATATGTAAATTTGTCTTCGTTTGCAACCAAATCATTGCTACTTTCGCACGCTGAATTATACATTCTTAGCCAGCCAACGAGGGAATTTTCCTAGGTAGCATAACATTGTGCTGCCTATTTTCTTAATAATGCTATGGAACTCCATAGCCTCCCAGGAAACTTAGCATTGTGCAAGAAAATATGTGGCTCCTAGGATAAGTAATTACTCATTCCATTTAAATTCTGAGCAATACATTTATCTGTAGATTAGTATTGTATTACTCAGGCTAAATTACATAAAATGCAGCATGAATCAGCTTGGCTGGAAGGCTCAGATTTCAAATCTTGAACAAAAGCATACTCTATAGAAAACAAGTGATGACATTCGACGATTGTTTAGTTTGGTGAAATGTGTTTTTAATAGTTTTGCAAAGTTTTAAAAAGGATAAAAACTTTTTTCCCATTGTAATGTAGATACGCAGAGTTACTCTCTGGGTCAAAATAGCTAAAAGCGAGATTGTTTAGAATAATGAATCCAGATTTAATTGCCCCATTCAAGGAAATGACACCAACTGAGCAAAACTGTAATGCAAGTAACATGATTCAGGATTTTGAACAATTTCCTTACTGGGGTTGGTCTGATTTACTTATTCTTAGAAGAGTGCCAAATCTTTTGCTGTATGAAATCCTCTACAGTCAGAGAGAGAGATATCAAAAACTTTTCTGAAGGTTGGGAGAGGTCATGGTAGAGGAGGGGAACTTGATGTAGGAGAAGAGCAGACAGACCTGGGGGGTGGAGTTAAACATGTCATCAGCCGAGAGTCGTTATGTTTCCACAAATGGTCTTAAGTTTGACTTCTGTTGAATTTTGTTGACCCTTATCTGGTGCCAATTTAGTACTGAACTTTAGCTAACTAGATTCTTCTGTATAGGGTTGAATAAGTCTTCTCTGCTACAACTAAATGTGTGGTCGTGACATACAGACATTGTAATACACAGTGCTTTTTTTGTAAAAAAAAAAAAAAAAAGGTGCCAGAACTCACACATGTCATACAACCCGCCTTGCCTACCCTACAAGGTTCCATCCAAAAAAGGTGCTGGAACTCCGTTCTGGGCGTTCTACGACAAAAAAAAGCCCTGGTAATACATGTTCCTTGATGTTTGTTCTTATTTTTAGACACCTAAAAGCAAAGCTATGGTCTGGTGACCCAGCTGCCACGTCCACTGAAACGAATATGTCCGATCTGCTTGGAAACCTTTTCATTGTGATGTAGTGAAAACATTAGGCCATGGGAAATAGCTGCCCTTGTGAGTATACCTGTCTTAGTCTAATTGCATGGACATTCTTATTTTCCCTTTCTAATAGGAAGATGCAAGATGGCACTCTCCAGGTATCTTGAAGTTCAACTTCATTGGCCATTTATGATAGGTCTTAGGAAGTCCAACACACCTGAAAAACCCATGCTTAGCTTGGAACATAATCTATTCAGAGATATGCAGAGAGAGCAACTAGGCCTTTAGTCAAGGAACTTTAGAGAAAACTCTGTAATTTTGATGTATGGCTTTAAATACTGGGAAGAGGAAGGAAAGGAAAGGAAGGATGTATTGGAGGTAGGAAAATTCAGACTTCCTCTCAATAGCTACATAGGGAGTTTTTCCAGAGGCAAATCATGGATAGACAGACAAGACGTGTGTGGAAATCTTGAGTGATCCTCAAGAATAATTTGGAAATTCTTTCACTATTGAACTGTAAGAGGATTTCAAGGTTCTGCTTTGGTATAGAGTGGGTTTATTTTTATGTATTCTGCTACACATTTTGTGGTTTGTGATAGGGTTTTGTTTGCTTTCTGGTATTAAAAAAAGACATTCACAAGAATGGTCTGCTCACTTATAAAAAGACTTTTCTTCTCAGGCTGAAGGAATTTATTATAAGAAACCAAGAACAAGAGAGAGCTATAAAAGGGGAGAAAAATGCCTCTAGTATATATGTGCGCCTTTAATTATTTTGCATTTATATATGATTGGCTCCAAGACACTCAGCTACTACATGTATTGCAATCACTGGGGTTTAATTCAAATCATTGCTAATAAATCCCATCAGTTTCAATGAATAAGCCTAACTACGGCTGGATTCTACTCTTTATTTGTTTATCAATAAAGGGCATCCACATTTTATTAGACACAGATGTGTACTTTATGCTGGGTTCACTACCCACAGCTAAGCATATGAATTTTCACAACTCGGCTAAATAAAGATAAATTAACTGCCGAAAAAGCACATACAGGTAATATATTAGATTTGTCCCAATGATGTCTCACCACGTTATACTTGATAGCTATGGATAATCCAAGCCCTGGTTCAGATGACACCCCAGCCCCAATAGCCTAGCCTCAGTTATTTCTGTTAAAATGACCAGGTGTGATGACCACATTTTTGAATCTATCCTTTTCTCCTAAGCATCCAGAGAACAGCTCATCTGATTAAATGCAAGTAGTGGCAAGGGGGTCAATGTGAAGGCAGCTAAAAGCCTACTATGCACAGTAAGCAAGATGATCTGGATAGAGATACGAGGATTTGTTGCCTAGGCAAAATGGACTGAAACGTTGTGTAAGTTTAT
This sequence comes from Bothrops alternatus, assembly GCA_034064705.1. Classification (NCBI taxonomy): domain Eukaryota; kingdom Metazoa; phylum Chordata; class Lepidosauria; order Squamata; family Viperidae; genus Bothrops; species Bothrops alternatus. The sequence continues at coordinate 29,074 of JARGCV010000113.1, forward strand.
GAAGTTTTCTAAGCCAGAAAAGCATTTGGAAGTGGCTCAGATAGACAGCCCTCTAATTCACTGAACAATTACAAGGAGGAGGAGGAGGAAAAATACAATCAGACTGTATTTCTGTTATATAATAGCCAAGTTCAATATAAGTAGTTTTAGCCTTCTTGTTGAGCTGAATTTCCTCATCTGATCTACCGTATCTAGAGTGGCTGATATTTCCTTCCCTCGGTGATATCTTGTAGTTCAGAAGTTGTCAAGCCCAAACCTCAGATTTGACACAACGAGACCTATTTGAGTCTGGAAGTTTATTTACTCACTGTCAGGCACAAAGGATTAGGACTAAATGTTGAATTGCACTTCAGAAGACTTATTGGTCAAGCCTAGATACAAGAATCTAGACAACTAATGGTCAGCACCAAATTGGCACTAGATATGAGTCAACAGAATTCAAGGGGGGTGGGGGGCTGGACTTGGATTGCTTGTGGCAAAATAATAATAATAATAATAATAATAATAATAATGATGATGATGATGATGATGATGGTGATGGTGATGATGCATGGACAGCATTTGAAAAGCATTGAAGGAAAATGTGATAACAACTTGACATGGGCATGGCTTAAGATGGGAACCATCAAGAAAGAAACAGAAGGCCTAATACTGGCTGCCCAAGAACAAGCACTACAAACTAAGGCCATGAAAGCGAAGATACAAAAATCCACTGACAATCCAAATTGCCGACTTTGCAGTGACAAAGTTGAAACTATTTCACACCTAATTTGTGAGTGTAGCAAAATCGCGCAAACTGACTACAAATCTAGACATGACCGAGCTGCTAAATTAATCCACTGGGCATTGTGTAGAAAATACGACTTGCCTGTGTCTGAAAAGTTGTGGGAACATAGGGTGGAAAAAGTGGTTGAGAGTGAGAGGGTGAAGATCTTGTGGGACTTTCGAATACAGACAGATCGCCATTTGGAACACAACACGATGGATATCGCAGTCGTAGAGAACCGAAGCATACAGCTGATGGATATCGCTGTAGCAGAAGATGCCAGAGTTGAAGAAAAAAAACTGGAAAAAATTACGAAATATCACGACCTGGCCATCGAAACTGTGCGATTATGGATGAAATGTGTAACAGTGGCACCCATTGTCATCGGGGCACTAGGAACTATGTCCAAAAACTTTGCAAAATACATCAAGAAACTGCAGCTTCCTGCAATAACTCCAGCAATGTTACAAAAAACTGCCGCTACTCGGAACATCTTATATTTTAAGGAGATACCTGGTTGACACCGAGGATGCTGGTAGTAACCCGTGTCAACCATCAGTGCCGGCAAATTTGAATGTTCAGTTGACTGAGGTTCATGTTTAATGAATAAAAGATAATAATAATAATAATAATAATAATAATAATAATAATAATAGAATTGGAAGGGACCTTGGAGGTCATCTAGTCCAACCCCCCTGCTCAGGCAGGAAACTCTATACCATTTCAGACAAATGGCTGTCCAGTTTCTTCTTAAAAACTTCCAGTATTGGAGCATTCACACCTTCTGGAGGCAGGTTGTTCCACTGATTAATTGTTCTAATTGTCAGGAAATTTCTCCTTAGTTCTAGGTTGTTTCTCTCTTTGGTTAGATTCCATCTGTTGCTTCTTGTCTTGCCTTCAGGTGCTTTGGAGAAGAGGTTGACTCCCTCTTCTTTGGGACAGCCCCTGAGATATTGGAACACTGCTATCATATCACCCCTCGTCCTTCTCTTCTAAGCTGATGATGTGCTTAACTCCACCACCACCCCAGCTCTGCCTCTCTTTCTCCCATACTCACGGCTAATAGACAGAATCTTGCCAGACCAAAAGTATAGCTTTCCAGCCTAAGAGATACATCCTGGAGTTTCTAGGGCAGGGGTGTCAAACTCACCACGTCATGTGACGTGTTATGACATATCACAACTTTTCCCCCATTGCTGGCAAAGGGGTGGGTGCAGTTTCAGCGTGACGCATCCGGCCCGCAGGCCGGCAGTCTGACACCCCTGTTCTAAGGTGTCACTACCTGAAACTTTTCCTCCCTCTCCAATGCAGTTCAGGACTACACAGTCTCTTGTGTCGGACCCCGCTTTGGAATTGCTGCGATGCTTCTGCCAATATTCCAACTGCCATATCCTATCACTGAAGTGAATACTGCGAGGCACCCTGTGCTCCAGGCATGCTACTGTTTCTAAAAAAAAAAACCTCCAGCATCCCCTAAACTTTCCAAACCTTGCTACAATACTTAGCTATATTTTATAACACAGTAGAAAAGGAAAACCATTAGGATACAGGACCGATCCTATTAAATCCTAAAAATTAATTTAATAATAAATTAATCTGAATGGAATCCATGTTCATACTCACTTTTTCTTTCTGGCCTATGTCTGGTCATGTACCGCCTCCCCCATGTGTCCCTCCAATCCCATGAATGACCCTTGTTCTAAAAAAAGACCCTGATTAGCTTCTAAGCTTCAGAATCGGGGGGGGGGCGGGCATCTCCGTCTTTTCAAGACTATGGTGTCACCGTGAGGTTAAGCAGTGCTTCTGGCCCATCACCCAGGAACACACGTTCACCAGATTAAAAAAAAATATGGTTAATCCTGACAATCTGATTAATGCATTCGTGGAGCTTAACGGGAAGAAACGAGAATTAAGTCCTAGGGGAGGACATCTGTAGGTCTTCTCAGAATTCATTAATGAATGGAATCAATGGTGTATACACGCGTACGGTAAATTCTTATTACCCAGAAGTTGGGTGCATGAACGATTTCAGGGGTCTTTAACTCAAGAGTGATCACCTCATATATTGCAATTTGATTGTCATAAGTAAAGAGAGAGAAGCTCTTAGGGTTTTTTTTGTCCTAAGTAACGAATTACATTCCAGAAAGTGGCGCAAATGAAGCAGATGTTACAACATCAGACATGATGTTGATGAGGGCGAAGGACTTTTCCCCTCCCTCTGTACTGTTTTCAAAGATAAAAATGTGCTAAGGCTGTTACAGAACTGGCTGTGTGTAAGAATTGATGTAGCTGTTATGGCTCTGCGTAATATTCTCAAGAACAAGAGAAAAATCAACCATCTGGCTTGTTTGCTGGTCCAAAGAAGACCAGTGAGTTGTCTAGGCTCTTTTATGGCGGTGCTAAATTCCCAAACTGAAAACGGTGTTTGTCTTTGTGTATGGGTAAATTTGTAAACCAGACGGAAATAAAAAGGAGTTACTATAATTCACCAGAGATCCTGTAAAATAGAATGCACCAAAGATTACAAGAGTAATCTGTAATGACATGTCACATTTGATCTATGACAATGCTCCCAAGATTTTCTACCAAGAACCATGGCACTTGAGCATTCATCAGAAAGTTTTCTTTCCACAGCCTGATTCAGAAGAACGCTAGTCGGTCACCATTGCTGATCTCATAAAGATTTCTGGTTTGCTGAAGAATTCTTGGTTGTTTGGTTTTCTCAGTGTAAAGGTGTACGTGGAAAGAAATTTTATTTTCCCCTTTTATGCTGCATTTGTCCTAATAAGAAGTGCTAAGAACTGTTAGGTAAGAAACACCCACTCATAACCTAATCATTCTTCTTCCATCGCTAATCATTCCAGTTTGGCGAAAAGATTTTTGCATACATTCAGCATGTTGGACCAACTGATGGTCAAAACCAGGGGTCTTCAAACTTGGCAACTTTAAGACTTGTGGACTTCAACTCCCAGAATTCCTCAGCAGAGGAATTCTGGGAGTTGAAGTCCACAAGTCTTAAAGTTGCCAAGTTTGAAGACCCTGGGTCAAAACTCTTGGGGACCATACTTTGACTGTAAGATCATAAAGCAGAAAAACCATAATCTGCTTCTGAGGCTCTCCTGATCAAGAGTCTGGACCTTGGGATGGACATGTCCTCAACGTTCAATCTTCTTAATCATTGAAATGGAGACTACCAACCAAGTACAAGGTTCTTCTCCATCTTCTCTGTTTGAGCTGGGAAGGGATGGGACAAGTTGGGTTGGGGCGATACTACTTAGATTAGCATATTAATATGAACCAAACTCATTTCCATATCGCAAGCTAATGTGGAAACACAAGACAATTATCTAAGAATTGAATGCCTATTGTTTGAACTCATGTTTACACTTAATTGGCTGTCTTATTTACATTTGGATTCTCTCTTCATTTAATCTGTGCTTGATCTAGATGCCTGTACTTGCGCTTTGACTGTTCTTTTAATTTTTCCTTCCAATTCTAGTTGGTTCTACGTTTCTATTTATAACTGCTTTAGTCACCTTGAGTGCCCCTTGGAGGAAAGGCAGCATTAAAAACACCAATCAACCAATCAATTATTCATCCCCAGATTAGCCCTATCAATTCTTGATTGAGATCCTCAAGAATTTTAAAATCATATAGGCTTTTCATTTAAAAAAAAGAAATCAAGCTGGCAGATGGTTCTACCCTAAAATGGACTGTAGACTCCTCTGTCATTATGCTGTCCTAATCTGGACCTACATTTGGAATGTTGAAAGCTTGTGGTGGTCACAAAATGGGTGGGAAAAAAGGCACGACATAAATGAGCAGAACACCTAAACGCAAATATACAATACCAGATTCTGAACACATACTGGGCACTGGGTAGCTGGGGCCTCTGGTCGTCTGAATGGCTTTGGACCCTGGTTTTTAAAATGCCTGCCTTCTCAGCCCGTCCAGTTATGGACTAAGGAGAACTGGAGAGATTTCATAGGTGAGTTTGGTTCAGTATGAATGACAGACAAGTCTAGATTGTCATTCAGACTGATATGTTCCCTTTCCTTTCCTTTTTGAATAACCCTTAAAGGTGAAAGTTTCCCCTTGTATCCGATTCTAAGGAGTGGTGTTCATCTCCATTTCTTAGCTGAGGCAGTCAAGGTTGTGGCCAGCATGACTAAATAAATAAATAAATAACTTTATTGTCATTGTGTGTGTATACACAGTATACACATACAACGAAATTTACATGACACCTAAAGACCAGGTCCCACACACATAATCCCCAAACACACTCCCACCCACCACAATTCCCCACCCCTAAACCACCCAACATCCACCCAACGGACCAAGTAATACTGTCCAACAGTTCATGCCAAAGGTGTATGGAATGCTACATGCCAAAGATGTATGGAATGCTATTACTTTCTCACCAAAGTAGTACCTATTTATCTACTCACATTTGCATGCTTTCAAACTGCTAGGTTTGCAGGAGCTGTGGTGTGGAGTGGCTAGAATGCAGCACTGTAGGCTGATTCTGTCCACAGCTAGGAGTTCGATCTTGACCGGCTCAAGATTGACTCAGCTTTCCATCCTTCCGAGGTTGGTAAAATGAGGACCCAGATTGTTGGGGGCAAATATATTGACTCTGTAAACCATTTAGAGAGGGCTGTAAAGCACTGTGAACCTGCCTCATGAATCCCAGCGACTGGTTAGGGCGCACAGGGTTGGCCTCCTACGAGTCCCGTCCGTCAAACAATGCCGCCTGGCGGGACCTAGGGCAAGGGCCTTCTCCGTTGCTGCCCCAGCCCTCTGGAACCAGCTTCCCTCGGAGATTCGTACTGCTTCCTCCCTCCTAGCCTTCCAGAAAGGATTGAAGACACATCTATGCCGACAGGCTTGGGGCATGTGAGCCGCGTTCTGCCCCTCGGCCCTAAGGGTGTCCCGCCATCAGTGCATGTGAATTGATTGAGTTTGTGTGTGGCATGAATGTGTTAATTTTTAAAATTATTGTAGTATTTTTTGTTGTGAGCCACCCTGGGTCTTCGGAGAGGGGCGGCATATAAATGTGATTTAAATAAATAAATAAATAAATAAATAAATAAAATATAAGTCTAAGTGCTATTGCTATTCAAGATTTTTTAAATGGTTCCTTTGTAAACTGTTTTGGGCTCAAACAGGAAGAAGAGCAGCTTGGAAATGTCCATCACCTTCAACATCCTACATCTTAATGGGTTGTGGAGATCCGTCAGGTGTGCTGCCTCCATCAAACTGAACCTTTCATTGCAGTAGATATGCCATTTTGGAGAAACCAGAGTATGATGTGATTTATACAACATACAATACAGCTACGGATTATCTGTACTATGAGGAGAACCAGCATCTGAAGGCTTCAAGCAGAGCCTCTCAAGTTGGCACTGACTAGCGAGGTTATTATTCTCAGCCTAGTCAAGGGCATGCTGATGGGAGATTATGGGAATTAAAATATAACCGTAGTTAGAGGACAAGGGTTTGAAAAAGGCTGCTCCAAATAATGATGTGATTTTGCTCATTTCTTTCGGCTTTCAGGGATGTGCCATTAAGACTCAACAAGACCTAAAGAAAATGGGACTATGAGTAAACAAGTTTTGGGAAAAGTCAGTCAGAAGCCGATCCATTTTTCTTCTTGAAAAGCATCAGTATAATTATGGAAAATCCACTCACATTCACTAAGTGTGCTGGCGTTATTAGCACCGCAAATTGTACAATAAGCTACTGAACTCTGCTGATATTATGAGGAAGGCTGCCAAACAGTGTTTAGTTTGGGAGGGAAAAGGTCAATGGAATAGCGGTAACATTAATCTCTAATGTGACAGAGAAAGGGAAATAAAATTATTTACTTTTGGCAAAATCCACAGGACTCTGTAGATCTTTCTTCACAGGAAAAGCAGCCTCACAGTTGCATCATCCATGTCACATCACATATGAACTGGAAGGTGCACGCATGCTTTCCAAACACCTACCCATAAATCCATATGGGAATATCTTATTTGTGGAAATATACACTAGTTATGAACTTGGAATCTTGGTCTAATACTGTTCCCCAATTCATACTTTTTTGAGGCCTCCTTGCAGTGCCTGGGTATGGGTTAATTAAGAAGGACAAGGAGACATTCAGAAAAATATTTCATTTAAATAGAAATACAATAGCACTAGCAATATCATTTAGACTTATATACCACTTCATAGTGCTTTACAGCACTCTCTGGGGGTTTACAAAGTCAACATATAAGCCCCAACAGTCCGGGTCCTCATTTTACTGACCTTGGAAGGATGGAAGTCTGAGTCAACCTTGCGCCAATCAGGATTGAACTCCTGGCAATGGGCAGAGTTAACCATTATCCAGCTAACCTCAGCAGTGCTAGAAGGCAGTGGGGTTTTTCTCTGTTTATATATAAGTATATAAACCAACAGTAACCCCACTCCCTTCTAGCACTGATGATGTTACCGAGTTGGGTAATGAAACATCTGCAAGAAAACGACCAAACTCAGAGAGCAACAAGGACCCTACCAAAACATTTGCTCTCAGGTGCCATGTTGTGCTTGCTTGTGTTTTGCTGCTATGAGGTGATAGACTGCCATGAACTGTAGGGAGGGGGAATGAAGTGCGGAAGGCTTGGGAAAATGGAAGTACGTGCTGTATCTCCTCAAGATGCTGCCTCAAGGTCACCCAGCTGGAAGAAGAAGAACCCAATGCGCAGCAGCAGTAAAAAAAGCAAATTCCATGCTTGGCATGATTAGGAAGGGAAACGAAAATAAGTTAGCAAGTGTTGTATTGCCTCTGTACAAATCGATGGTGAGACCACACTTGGAGTACTGTGTACAGTTCTGGTCACCGCACCTCAAGAAGGATATAATGGAACTCGAAAAGGTGCAAAGAGGAGCAACAAGAATGATCAAGGAAATGGAGCACCTCCCTTATGAAACCAGATTGCAACACCTTGGTCTCTTCAGCCTTGAAAGACGGTGTTTAAGGGGTGACTTGATCGAAGTGTACAAAATCATGCATGGGATAGAAAAGGTGGATAGAGAAAAATTCTTTTCTCTATCACACAATACCAGGACAAGGGGGCACTCCCTAAAGCTCATAGCTAAGAAAGTGAGGACAAATAAAGGGAAATATTTCTTCACCCAGAGGGTCGTTGATTTATGGAATTCACTTCCAGAAGGGGTCGTGACAGCTGTCAGCCTTGATAGCTTCAAGGCAGGGCTAGATAGATTCATGGATGCCAAGTTTATCGGTGGTTATTAAAGCGGATGTCCATGTGCCGCCTCTATGTTGGTTGAGGCAGGCAGGATTCCCTTGAGTACCATTTGTTGGGGGTCAAGGGAAAGGGAGGGTTTTGCCTTCTCTTTCTGCTCAAGATCCCCATGTACAATTGGTGGGCCACTGTGTGACACAGAATGCTGGACTTGATGGGCTTTGGCCTGATTCAGCATGGCTCTTCTTATGTTCTTATAAGGAGGGAACCATATACCAAACTACATTTGGACTGACCATTATGAAAACATCTTGCCTGAACCTGATTGGTTACACTGGGGTGGGCAACGAGAGATAGTTAAGGGAGGAAAAAGTAGAACTTAAGAGATTTTGGTGCGCGATTTTCAGTTCTGGCTTTGCAATACTGCAATACATTTGATCTCTAGTAAACTACACCTGCCTCAACACATGGAACCAAGGAGCGTTTCTATTTAGCGATTTAAGCAGTGGCAGGTCCAACATTCTCAGAGTGATCTACCCAAGATTACCTCCAGCAATTCAAAAGAACCCAATTTGCTACGTTGCTGAACACGGTCACACCTAGTGGCAGCAAATTCCAGAATCTCAGTTTGGCCTCAGCTGAATTTCAACTGTCATTTTCCTTACCTAGCAGGCAGCTTAGTTACCTTCAGGAATGAACATTTAAAAGGGTCACTAAATGCCTATTGCTGGAAGGAAACAACATTAGTTACACATTACAAGAATAAAAACTGAATTAAGCAGCAACTCATTTCCTCTGTCTGTACCATCAATATTTTACTGAGCCATAGCCACTTGCAGTCACCAAGAAGAATTAATCATTCATGGACTAATATACATCCATTATTTTTTTCTATTTTAAAAAAATAATCACTTAAATATTCTAGGCACAGGCTGAGACATTTGATCTCGGCTTCTGAAAGCACAGCAAATACATACCTACACAAACATCAAACCAAATTAAATAAAATGTAAAGATTGGTACTGATGAAAGAGAATGAAAGGATTAAAAAGTCATCTGTGTGATAAAATGGAGTAATATGGAAAGAGAATCTCCTTCTGGGACCAGTTGCTGTAATTATATCACCAAGTTTAATCCATCCACCTTCCACCCAATATTTTTCTTAATTTGCTTGGCCTCTCCACCTTCCACCCAATATTTTTCTTAATTTGCTTGGCCTCTCCGTAGAGATTACTTAGAAAAGATAACAGAATAATATATAACAAAGTTGGAAGGGACCTTGGAGGCCATCTAGTCCAACCCCCTGCTCAGGCAGGAAACCGTATATCATTTCAGACAAATGGCCGTCCAATCTCTTCTTAAAAACTTCCAGTGTTGGAGCATTCACTGCTTCTGGAGGCAGGTTGTTCCACTGATTAATTGTTCTCACTGTCAGGAAATTTCTCCTTAGTTCTAGGCTGGTTCTCTCCTTGGTTAGTTTCCATCCGTCGCTTCTTGTCCTGCTTTCAAGTATTGAAAGACTGTTATCATGGCAGCTCTCCTAGTCTCTTCATTAAACCAGACATATCCTATTCTTGCAGCTGTTCTTCATATGTTTTAGCCTCCAGTCCCCTAATCATTGCTTTTCTACATATATATATATCATCCAACTCAATGTTTAAAGCCTTAGTGTAACATGAAACATTTCAGAGGTAAATCTACCTTTGGGGGGGGAACCTTAAAATCAGGTGACTGACTAAATTAGCCCCTACAGTTTTCCTTACAAGGTTTTCCACAATTGGTTTGCTATTGTCTATTTCTACCTAGGGTTATGAGAGAGTGACTGGCACAAGGTCACCCAGCTGGCTTCATGCCAAAGATCAGACTAGAACTCATGGTCTCCCAGTTGCTAGCCTAAAGTCTTAACCATTACATCAAACTGGGTTCCTTCTGGAATTAACATTTTGTGTTTGTGATATGTGTGCCTTCGAGTCAGTGTTGACTCCTGGCAGCTGCCTAGATGAGTCCCTGCAGTTTTCGTGGCAAGATTTTTCAGAAGTGGTTTCCCATTGCCTACTTCCTAGAGCTGAGAGAGAGTGACTGGCGCATGATCATTCAGCTGGCTTTGTACCTAAGGAAGTACTAGAACTCACAGGTTTTAGCCTACTGCTTTAATCACTATACCAGGGGTTCTCAACCTTGGCAACTTTAAGACTTGTGGACTTCAACTCCCAGAATTCTGGGAATTGAAGTCCACAAGTCTTAAAGTTGCCAAGGTTGAGAACCCCTGCACTATACCAAATGGACTCTCTAAGTCGAACTTGGAGGCTTCTATTGCGTAACACAACACCTTTTGGAATAAATTGCCATCATCTTTCAGCTTTTTCTCTAGTAGGGTGATCCCCTCATACCTGGGTCCCCAACCTTGGCAACTTTAAGACCTGTGGACTTCAACTCCCAGAATTCTCCACTCCATAGGTCTCTGCCCTAATAGGTAGCCTGGACATCATTATCTCAACTACGACAGTCAAAAATTAGGTATTCTAAAGATCCTCTCCTTCTGAGGGCCAGCAGATTGCAAAAGCTTCATTTAGCAAATAAGAACAAACACCAAAATGAAGTGTTATATTAAAAAGGGCCCATATTTGATTTGTGTGTGGTTTTTTTTTTTAAACCAATAGCAAAATTGGGCCAATATTCAATTCCGAGATTTAGTTGGAAGACAGTTTGATGGAACTGTAAAACTGCCAAATCGAATCAAATGAAATTGATTCAGATTTGGGTGCATGAAGGGGAAGAGCTTCTTCCAATCTCATTTAGGCTTCAAATCGAATCAACTCTCTTTGACGATTCTGAAACAGATACACATTTTGATCCAACTGACAATTTGAATGGGATTTTCATTGATCTGTACAGGACTAGGAAACAGATGTGCTCTGTGGAATTCTTGGCTAGGAAGGCCTATAAGGTGGAGGGGAGGGAAGAAATGAATTATTTATCTTTACTCTAATCCTGATTTCTATATATTACTTTATCCACAGTTTATTTCACAGCCATTTGTCTGAAATGGTATAGGCCAGGGTTTCCTGCCTGAGCAGGGGGTTCGGCTAGAAGACCTCCAAGGTCCCTTCCAACTCTCTTATTCTATTCTATTCTATTCTATTCTATTCTATTCTATTCTATTCTATTCTATTCTATTCTATTCTATTCTATTCTATTCTATTCTATTCTATTCTAGTTTCTGTTTCTGTTTCTGTTCTGTTCTGTTCTGTTCTGTTCTGTTCTGTTCTGTTCTTGTTCCTGTTCCTATTCTATTCTATTCTATTCTATTCTATTCTATTCTATTGTATTCTATTGTATTCTATTCTATTCTATTCTATTCTATTCTATTCTATTCTATTCTATTCTATTCTATTCTATTCTATTCCATTCTTTCATAATTCTATTCTATTCTATTCTATTCTATTCTGTTCTGTTCTGTTCTATTCTATTCTTGTTTCTGTTTCTATTCTATTCTTGTTTCTGTTTCTATTCTATTCTTGTTTCTGTTTCTATTCTATTCTATTCTATTCTATTCTATTCTATTCTTTTTTGTTTCTGTTTCTGTTTCTGTTTCTATTCTATTCTATTCTTGTTTCTGTTTCTATTCTATTCTATTCTTGTTTCTGTTTCTGTTTCTATTCTATTCTATTCTATTCTATTCTATTCTATTCTATTCTATTCTATTCTATTCTATTCTATTCTATTCTATTCTATTCTTGTTCCTGTTCTTGTTCTATTCTATTCTATTCTATTCTATTCTATTCTATTCTATTCTATTCTATTCTATTCCATTCTTTCATAATTCTATTCTGTTCTGTTCTGTTCTATTCTATTCTATTCTTGTTTCTGTTTCTATTCTATTCTATTCTATTCTTGTTTCTGTTTCTGTTTCTATTCTATTCTATTCTATTCTATTCTATTCTATTCTATTCTATTCTATTCTATTCTATTCTATTCTTGTTTCTATTCTATTCTATTCCATTCCATTCCATTCCATTCCATCCCATCCCATCCCATCCCATCCCATCCCATCCCATTTTCATAAAAAAAAGAAACAAGTTCCTAATTCAGACAAGTAGATTTTCTTATTGTTCCCTAATTTTCAGAATTTCTCATCTGGAGGACTCTACGTGGTAATCTATCATGTTTTAGGCCCCCTAATTTCACTCGCTTTCCTCACCCTGATATACTGAAAAATAAAAAAATACATAGAGCTCCCAAAGATGCAATGACACCCCCCCCCCGTGTCATCCAGCTATAACATTTGCCGCGTTCTCTACAGAACGGAGCACCTGCCAAGCGGCTGCTGGAATCAATCAAACCGCTGAGATTCTGAAACTCTCTCTGCATGCCAGCCATCTGATTGGATAACTTTATTTTATTTCAGCATCATTAAACCATAATGGAAGGTCATCGGTAGCATGTGAAGCCATAAATGGCTGCTCAGTGACGTGTCTACCAGACCTGAAAACCATTAATGATGAAAACTGCATTTATGATCACACATTAGGCAGAAAAATAATTATACACGAGCACAAGGGCTTAAAAAAAAGAAGAAGAACCAGACCTGAAAACTCTTTAATGATGAAAACTGTATTTATGATCACATATTTGGCAGAAAAAATAATTACATGTGAGCTCAAGGGCTTATAAAAGAGAGAAACACAACTATCTCTTAATGCGGTGCCACTGACAGACAGAATGGCTGGTCAAAATAGGACTTCAGGCCCATATGCTACCTCTACTTTTTTTAGGGTTGAACATAGAACATACATGCACAGGTACAGTACAGGTGGTACCTTGCTCAATAGTAGTAACTGTGAGAGGGACCTCGGAGTCCTAGTGGACAATCACTTAAATAGGAGCCAGCAGTGTGCTGCAGCTGCCAAAAAGGCCAACACAGTGTTAGGCTGCATTAACAGAGGGATAGAATCAAGATCACGTGAAGTATTAATACCACTTTACAATGCCTTGGTAAGATCACACTTGGAATACTGCATCCAGTTTTGGTCACCACGATGTAAAAAAGATGCTGAGACTCTAGAAAGAGTACAGAGAAGAGCAACAAAGATGATCAGGGGACTGGAGGCTAAAACATATAAAGAATAGTTGCTGGAATTGGGTATGTCTATTAGTTTAATGAAGAGAAGGATGAGGGGGGACATGATAGCAGTGTTCCAGTATCTCAGGGGCTGCCATAAAGAAGAGGGAGTCAAGCAATTCTCCCAAGCACCTGAAGGCAGGACAAGAACCAACGGATGGAAATAATCGAAGAGAGAAGCAACCCGGAACTAAGGAGAAATTTCCTGATAGTTAGAACAATTAACCAGTGGAACAACCTGTCTCCAGAAGCGGTGAATGCTCCAACACTGGAAGTTTTTAAGAAGAGACTGGACAGCCATTTGTCTGAAATGGTATAGGTTTTCCTGCCTGAGCAGGGGGTTGGGCTAGAAGACCTCCAAGGTCCCTGGGAAAGATGGAGGGCAATAGAAGAAGGGGACGACAGAGAAGGAGGTGGCTGGATGGAGTCACTGAAGCAGTAGGCATGAGCTTAAATAGACTCCAGAAGACGGTAGAGGACAGGAAGGCCTGGAGGAACTTTGTCCATGGGGTGGCAATGGGTCGGACACGACTTCATAACTAACAACAAGGTCCCTTCCAACTCTATTATTGTTGTTGTTGTTGTTGTTGTTGTAGTTAATAATAATAATAACAATTATTATTATTATATTTACCTCTTCAAGAGTGTTATGTTCATTCACACACAGGGATTTGTTTTTCAACATCTTTGTGCATTAAGAATGCAACGGAGTGCCCAACTGATACGAACAATCCCAAGCTATCATAAACTAGGCTTAAAAGGCTACAGGTAGACCTTATCACCATTCATTTGGCAAGCATTCAAAGTTCTATCAGGATCTGCACGGGTTGGGAAGGAAATCTCTGCCTTTCTCTGTTGTTTTTGTTATTCTGTGCCTTTTCTTCCTCTGCCCATGGCGCTGCCAAGATGAAAGGCAGGAGTTTAGAGGTCAGCAGAGAGATGAGAGATACAGGGGACAGGTTTTCTTCTCCTGAAGATACAGATAGGTGAAAGGAGAATGCACAACCCGGCACCTCCAATTTTCTGTAAAGAGAGATGGAAGTTTCCTTCGAGCTAAGAGCTGAACAGGCAAGGCTGAAAAACTAATTCCAGAAGGGGAAAAAATGCAGCTAGCTAAGCTAGTACAGCTGAACCCTGCTGAAGTAAGAAAGTGTCGAGGCCAACAAAAAGATTCAGCAGGATGTAAAGTAAGCTGTCCTCTGGCTACCAGCTTTTGAAGGGTCTCATTGGTCAACTGGGTATGAAAGGACGGGAGCAACCCAGGGCAAGAGGCAATCTGTCCAACTCACACTGTGAGTTTGGTTTCTTTTCTTACAGACGTTCCCTTACCCAGCTAGGTAACAGCATCAGTGCTCTGAGGGTGTTGAGATGATCATCAGCTGTCTAGTTTAATGAAGAGAAGGACGAGGGGGGACAGGATAGCAGCCTTCCAGTATCTCAGGGGCTGCCCCAAAGAAGAGGGAGTCAAGCTGTTCTCCAAAGCCCCTGAAGGCAGGACAAGAAGCAACAGATAGAAACTAACCAAGGAGAGAAGCAACCTAGAACTAAGGAGAAACTTCCTGACAGTTAGAACAATTAATCAGTGGAACAACCTGCCTCCAGAAGTGGTGAATGCTCCAACAGTGGAAGTTTTTAAGAAGAGACTGGACAGCCATTTGTCCGAAATGGTATAGGATTTCCTGCCTGAGCAGGAGGTTGGACATGATGATGATGATGATGATGATTTTGTATGATGATGTCACCTAGCTGGGTAATGAAACGTGTGCAAGAAAATAACCAAACTCAGAGAGCACCAAGGACCCCATAACTTGACCCTCAGTTACAAATAGGGATGTTAACGCTGCGAACATTGGATGTTCTTGGTACCAACTCATGCTGTCCAGAAGCTTTGGACTATTTTATACCCCCTGTAGCCAATATTTGTGAGACACTTTTGTCTATTATTATTATTATTATTATTATTATTATTATTATTATTATTATTATTATTATTATTATTATTATTATTATTAAAATTTCTATGCCGCCCTATTCCGGGAACACAGGGCGGCTCACAGCATAAATAAAAAACTACATAATACATATATAAAAAATACATATATAAAAAAGAGAACTCCTAAATTAAGAAACCATTCATTCAGCAAACGTACACACAAACATACACTGGCTAAGGGCAAGATATCAACCGCCCCAGGCCTGTTGGCAGAGATGGGTCTTTAGTAGTTTACGAAAGGTGGAGAGGGTGGGGGCGATACGGATCTCCAGGGGGAGTTGATTCCAGAGGGCCGGGGCCACAACAGAGAAGGCCCTTCCCCTAGGCCCCGCCAGGCGACACTGTCTGGCTGACGGGACCTGGAGAAGGCCGACTCTGTGGGC
Source organism: Bothrops alternatus (assembly GCA_034064705.1). Classification (NCBI taxonomy): domain Eukaryota; kingdom Metazoa; phylum Chordata; class Lepidosauria; order Squamata; family Viperidae; genus Bothrops; species Bothrops alternatus. The sequence goes on from JARGCV010000113.1 coordinate 44,570, forward strand.
CCTAACCGGTCGCTGGGTTTCGTGAGGCAGCAGGCGGTCCCGTAAGTAAACTGGTCCGATGCCATGTAGGGCTTTATAGGTCATAACCAACACTTTGAATTGGGTTCGGAGACCAATTGGCAGCCAATGCAGCTCGCGGAGTGATGCCGAAATGTGGGCATTTCTGGGCAGGCCCAACACTGCTCGCGCGGCTGCATTCTGCATTACCTGAAGTCTCCGAACATTTTTCAAAGGTAGCCCCATGTAGAGAGCATTGCAGTAGTCGAGCCTCGAGGTGATAAGTATCCTTCCTTAGATAACTATCCTTCCTAAGTATGCGATAGATTGTTGGACTTGCAGTTTGGGAGTAATTTCTCCCTAACAAAATATAAAGAGCATAAGTATAAATGATCTTTAGGAGAGTAGCTGTGGGGAACACACTTCTGCTACTACTGAACAAGCATGACTGCCTTCTGATGTTAACAAATACTCTGCTATTTTTCCAGCACAAAATTCATTTGCTACTCACAAGGCACCAACCATTGTGGCATCTTTTGGCTTTCAAGACAAGGATGAATGTATCTCATTCCATCATTTGGTTCCTTCGAGGCTATATCCCCCTTTTATTAAATGGAGCACTTAAAAGGCTTGATGGATCATGACAGTTCTTTCTTTGTCTTGGGCAAAGACTTTGGAGCCTGTTTTGAATGCTTTAATCCCAGCCACAACTACCACATTCTTGCTCATCACAAAATTTAGAGGTATTTTCTTTTCCTTCCTGCCAGGGGTATCTATAAACCAATGGCACCGGTGAATGGAAAATGAAAAACACAAAGAGGATTAGCTGATGGTTTCTAAAGAGGATTATACAAATTCATGGAGAATAAATTTATCAGCGGCCACTACTCATTGGGATGGTATGCTGCAACTTTAGAGGAGACGTGACCTGGAATGCTAACTGCTGGGGACAGCACTGGACAAGTTTATTGTCTTCTTAGAGGAATTTATCTGGTCACTGTGATGGCTGGACAGATGGATATTGGTGTGATTCAATAGAATCACTGGCCTGGGTATCAGCAGGCTTCTGCTTCCCTTAAAGTTTGGAAACGGGACTTGAAAGAACATTCCAATTTTGCTCAGCGTTTGCTGGCCTTTGGGATATGCATGGTAACAATTTGCCCCACAGGGTTGATGCATGGTTATAGTTACACACAAAAGGCTGCCTAGAGTTGCAAAGCTACAATGTGGTGTGCTTTAGGTTTGGTGCCTTGTGCCAATCCAGCTTCTGTGCTTTGTAAACCATGACTGATTAAAGATGATGTTATAAGAATCTAGCCGATTCGGGTGTATTCAACAAAGTAGGATGTAGCCAAATTTATGAAAGCAATCAGTATCTAAATGCTAGAGACTAGCCGATTGGGGGGGGTATTCAACAAACCAGGATACATCGCAATCTATGAATGCAATGAATATCTAAACGCTGTAGCAAAAGAATGACCCAAGACTGGAAAATATGGATTTCTCATCAAATGGAACCAGTTACGGCTTAGTGCAGCGGTCCGCAACCTTTGCAAGTGGTGGGCCAGTGTGCACACACGCTTGCACACACAGCTCAACTTGCGCAAATTGAGCTGTGTATGTGTATGCATGTGCGTGTGTGCGCGCTGGTTCATCACTTGCGGGCCCCGGTTCTGAATATTCCACGGACTGGTAGTGGGCCACAGACCAGGGTTGGGGACCTCTGACTTAGTGGCAGATAAAACTGAACAGCATACATGTTTTTAGCATACAAGCAAATCTTATTATTGATAGGTTCTTACTACATAGTGCAACTATACTGAATTCATCAGGGAACAGCTTCTCTTGCTCTGCAGGCAAGCATTGCAATCAATATATTTGTGGAAAACAATTTTGACACTGTGAGATTAGTTTAGCAAGTCCTTCTTATTTCCCCATATCAAGAATGCTAGATAGGCAGATATGGACCATGTCGGTGATTGCAGGCTCTTGAATGCAATTGCATTATAACTAAGTTATCAGTTAATATTGCTGGACAGGCACAATAACAAGCTTTCATGAACTCTGGAAGTAGCTGTCAGAAGTTGAATTCCAGACCAATACAGAGTTTGTTTATGACTTCTTGAACAATCAAAGTTGTCCTGGGTCTGCTCAACACATTCCTCTGATGCCAATTGGAAGCTCTTAGCAAGTATATAGATTCACCTCCCTTGTTCCTTGAGTTACTTCCAGGAAACAGTTTGACCTTGTTGAATGGTGGGTACATATGTGTGCATATGAGGATGTTTATCTTTGTGTTTGTTTATGCCTGCTTTAAGGGTTATTGGCCATATTGCCAACTCTTGTTGAAATAAAAGAACAGTTTGTGATGTTAAGATGAAGGTCATCTTGTCTATAAGGAGAAATATTATTCTGAAGTGATGAAGTTAGTGGGATAAATATCCAGCTGAAGTTCACAACCTGGTGAAATAAAGATTTATGACTTCTTTGTTCCAAATGAACAGTGATAATGTTTTAATACATTTTCCCACCATAGTATTTCCTTTCCATTGTGTTTGTATAGAAAGATCTCCCACTGAGATAGTTCCAATATGGATTGCAAAATCATTTTCCTGGGAGAAAAATCACATCTGGGCTTATTCTCACCAGCTTTCGATTTCTGAGGTTGTAACCCCGAAGAAATAGCTTAAATCACAGTTTGGGATTTGTGATTGCAGACCTTTTGCTTCATTCCCAAGGCCAGATGTACACTTTCAGGATAAATATTCAGCTAGCACAGAATTCTTTCCTTTGAGACAGAAGAGTCTCTGTTGTGTTGTTAGAAGGAAGTTACTGGGGGAAAGAGAACATTGGGGATAAACTTGCACGTTGTTTGTTGACACATGAAAAATAACATGCCATTTTGGGATACTGTCTTTGCCAGGACCAATGACAATGACATGCACCAGGGCTCTCCAAACTTGGCAACTTTAAGACTTGTGGACTTCAACTCCCAGAATTCCCCATTGAGCCATGCTCAGAAGACTGTGTTGAGCAGGCCCAGGATAGCCATGCTGGCAGGGGAATACTGGAAGCCAAAGTCCACAAGTCTTAAAGTTGCAAAGTTTGGAGACCCCTGACATAAACTGTTGTACAGAACTTTAAGTCTTCAAAAGCTATGTCAAGTAGGATAGCAAAAAAACACCAGTGATGAAGAAGGGGCAGGAAAAGTCGCCAAATAGGTATGATGCTCAACCTCCTACTGGTACGTAGACCTTCTGTCCTTAAAATTGCATGGAGCTAGGGCAGTGATGGCGAACCTTTTAGAGACAGAGTACCCCAAAACTCGCCCTCCACGGTTCGCCGCAAATTGCCCAGGCAGCCCAGCAGTGCTATGGCAGCCAGGCCCTCCGCCCGCACCCCACAGCATCAACTGCGCATGACGGGGCGCGAGGGCAGAGTCTTGTCCCCACTGCCTGGCTGCCATGTCCTTGGCTGCGCTGCTCCATGCAGGCTGCGCTCAGGGACGAATTTCCTCCAGGGAGGCTGCTGGTCAGGTGGGGGCCACGGGGGGAGGTGGGGCTGGGGATGACAGCGCACGTGCTGCCTCTGAGCTCTGCCTCTGGCACGCGTGCCATAGGTTTGCCACCACTGAGCTAGGGGACCAGGGATTCCTCTCCTTCTGACTGAACCTGCAATCTGGAGCCAAGGTGAATGAGGTTCAAGAGACATGGTAAGAATATACAACCCTTTCCTTTTTTCTGTTTAGCATATGCCTGGTTTAGAAGGCATGAAAAAAAAAAATGTAACAGCACTCCGAGGCCCTTGCAGAGACATTACATCTGCAATGCAGGTAGATACAGCTGCAAATTCTCTTCATCTAGGCAGCCTTCTTTCAGTTTATTTATTTATTTATTTATTTATTTTAATTAGATTTTTATGCCGCTCCTCTCCAAAGGACTCAAACCAGCCAAAATAACCCTAGTTTCTGCCTGCAAATGAACACCCTAGGACAGTGATAGCAAACCTTTTAGAGGCCGAGTGCCCCAAAACCACCCCGCCTGTGCCCCGCAGCATCATCTGTGCAGAACGGGGTGCGAGTATGGAGTCTTGTCCCTGCTGCCCGGCTGCCATGCCCTTGGCTGCGCTGCTCCACGTGGGCCGTGCCCGGGGGTAACTCTCCTCCGGGGGGGCTGCTGGTGAGGCGGCGGCCACAGGGGAGGCGGAGCTGGGGTGACGGTGCGCATGCCCACAGAGAGGGCTCTGGGTGCTGCCTCTGGCACACGTGCCACAGGTTTGCCACCATTGCACTAGGAAGTCAGATAGACCCTGAGGATGTAACCTGTGCTGTAGAAAGACCAGAGGAATTCCTATCTCCTGTCTTGGTCATCATTTTTTGAAGTTTATGGAGGTATTTATTAAATAGTTCCACCAACCCTCAACTAATTTAATCAACAAAGATGATTAAGGGCTTGGAGGCTAAAACATATGAAGCAACAGTTGCAGAAATTGTGTATGGCTAGACTCCAGAAGATGGTTGAGGACAGGAAGGCCTGGAGGAACGTTGTCCATGGTGTCATGATGGGTCGGACACGACTTCGCAATTAACAACAAGAAGTCTAGTGAAAAGAAGGACTAGGGGTGACATGATAGCAGTATTCCATGGGGCTGCCACAAAAAAGAAAGGATCAACCTATTTTCCAAAGCAGCAGAAGCAAGACAAGAAACAATGGATGGAAGCTAATCAAGGAGAGAAGCAACCTGGAATTAAGGAGAAACTTCCTAACAGGGAGGACAATTAACCAGTGGAACGGCTTGCCTTCAGAAGTTGTGGGTGCTCCAACACTGGACATTTTTAAGAAGAGACTGGACAGCCATTTATCTGAAATGGTATAGGGTTTCCTGTCTGAGCAAGGGGTTGGACTAGATGACCTCCAAGCTTCCTCCCTCTGTTATTCTGTTAATTTGAGCTTGGGGCCAATTTATCCCTTCTGTGGAGGGATTGATGTTGTACTTCAGTAACAAACAAAAATTGAAGAGCAGAGGTGATACCAAGATAAAAATGACTGGATCTGTTTAATTCACATTCTCAGCCCATTGATTGGGTTGCACCAAATTTAGCAGATTATATTTCTAAGGAAGCCACAGGACTCTTCCACTCTTTGAGGAAAATATGCATCAGAACCAACAGGTCTCTGTTTTTTCCAGAGCTGGCTGCTGAAGGAGCAGCATCTTTATCCACCTGCTTTATCTTTGATGAACCGTTCACCCAACTGCTTTACAGGATGCTGCCAAACTTCACAGCTGGGAGTGAAGGAAAGGAGGGAGGAATAGCAAAGTGTGAGTTACGTCAAACTGCTGCTGGAAAGTGATATGCAACTCTTAATATCGGCTCCTTTCTTTTGTACCTCTTCATAGCTCAAGGCTTCCGCACAAAGGGACAATAAAAGTGTATTTGGGGGTTGACTGGTTTATTTGAATTGGTTTGCCTTGCTCTGGCTGTTGAAAAGAAGACGACAGATGTCTATGTGTCACATTCAGGTATACGTCTCCCCACACTGTACATATATTACAGCAACCGCTGTGCTACTCAATTCTCAAATGCTTGGAGTGACATGCATCCACAATAAGCATAGGATTAAAAACACACTAGTATCAATAACTCTCACAAATGACAACTCAGTTTGCCATGAATTAAGGGAAGGTTAACCTCTTTTTCTGAAAAGCCATGTCTTCATGGCTCTTTGGAAACTCAAGAGAGAGGATGCAGTCTGAATATCTGGGGCCAAGCTATTTCCCCGCCCCCCAAAGAAGCCATCATCCAGAAGGCTCAACAATGAGGTTTGTGCAGATGGAATTCCCTTGACAAACCATGTTTCATCTCAAATTTAATCCTAAATCTAAATCTCTGTTTAGATGAGTTAACTAGTGTAGGAGCCTGGTGGTTAGAATGCAGTATTGCAGGCTAACTCTGCCCACAGCCAGGAGTTCGATCCTGGCAGAGTTCAAGGTTGATTCAGTCTTCCATCCTTCCGAGGTTGGTAAAATGAGGATCCAGATTGTTGGGGGCAATATGCTGATTTTGTAAACCACGTAGAGAGTGCTGTAATGCTCTATGGAGCAGTGATATAAGTCTGTTATTGCTAAGGCCCACATTAATGTGTTCCTTGATTTCTTGGCATTTGTAAAGCAACTCTGGGAAGTTATTCTGCCAATATTTCCAAGCTTCCCTGCTCAAATCATTGCCAGGGGACGGGGGAAATAGCACCATATCAATGGCGATTGCCATTTCTTTCTCTCTTAGAAACATAATTTGTTTTGTCTTTGTTTGTTCATTTGATACGCTGGCCGATTCCCAAATGACTTTTGGGCAGATTACAACTAAAAACCAATTTATTAAAAGAAAAATGCAACAGACTAGGAGATCAAAATACAAATGACCAAACCAGGCTGCAACCAAACAGAGCAAAATAGGGGCTCCACAATCACCCTGTTTCCAAGGTCTAGGAGAACAACTAACAACAACAACTAGAACAACTTTTCGAAGATGTCCCGAAAGACATAAAGGTGAAAGCCACATGAATCTTAAAGAGATAATTCCAGTAGGCAGACATTGCAATAGGAGTGGATGTACTTCCTGGTCCTACACAATGTCTTTCTTTAATAGATGGGACCTGGAGTGGACCCAACCTGTAGGAACAAACCAGACAAGCAGAGTCAAGGTTATTGTGGGAGATGACCACAGTGAGCCTGAGGGAGGAGTCAAACATGTCATCAGCCTTGAGTCCCTTTGTGCCCACAAAAGATCTAAGTCCAGTCCGCCTTGAATTCCGTTGACTATTATCTACTGCCAATTTCTTTTGACTGCTAGTGGTTCAGATTCTTGTAGAGAGCTTAAGCGTGCAATAAATCTATATAGTCATTTGAACTGCCTGGGTTTCTGATTTCCCATACTTCAATTATGCTATGAAAAATAACCGTTCTTTGCTATCCTACATGAGCACAGTTTGATGCTGTGGTTAAAGGCACCTGGCTAGAAACTGGGAGACTGTGAATTCTAGTCCTGCCTTAGGCATGACGTCAGATGGGTGACATTGAGCCAATTACTCTCTCGGCCCTAGGAAGAAGGGCTGACTACTACTAAAAACCTTGCAAAAAAAAAAATGGCAGGACTTCATCCAGGCAGTTGCCAGGAGTCAAAACTGACCCAAAGAGGTTGCCATACATTCAAGTACATCAGACTGAACACGAATGGAATTATTTCCAAAGAAAAATATACAGGATTGCCTTGGTATGGATTAAGTACCAGAGTTTCTCAGCTTCCTGAACTATAGAGATAAAATCCAGATGAAAATGGATTGGGAATCTACTCTGGCTTATTATAAATAACCTGCCTTCTTTGGCAACCCGGCTTGTTTTTCAATGTCTGAGCAGCACCAAGTTGTGGCAGAAGTCACTCCATCAAATTGGCTGTTATTCAACCTCAGGGCACATCCAAGCAGAATTCAACAGGCCCTTTTGTCATGCTTTGTTTCTAGTAAACCAGCTCTGAGAAATACATGATTAGTCTAGCAACAGCTCCGATGCCCTGTGGAGTCCGCCTCACTGTTTGCCCTCATTACCTCTTGAGCCAATGAATGGAAACACAGCAGAAAATGGCAGCCCCATTGTGTTCCCTACAGCTTTCTCTTGATGTCTGCTAGTCTCCTTGTTCCGCCTGGATTTATTGATGTACCTTTAGAAGTCTTTTAATTAAAAACAACAATACAATTATATAAAAGTAAACTGCCAACATCCAGTATCAGTGCTATTGGCCAAAAAGCCTCAGTGCTTTGTTTGGAAGTGTATCTGCCCGCTTATCAGCCTATTGAAGTAGGCCAGGTGAAGAAACATACTCTAAAAGAACGACCTGTCCATCTTATTGTTGTAGGGTAGAATAAATCTTGAACACCTGACAGAGTTTCTCTCTTTCTGCTCAATGGGACCTTTGGGATTGGCCACTGCATCATGGCAACCAAGAGCCCTGGTGGTTAGGATGCAGCAGTGCAGGCAAACTCTGTCCACAGTATGGAGTTCAATCCTGACTGGCTGGAGGTTGACTCAGCCTTCCATCCTTCTGAGATTGGTAAAATGAGGACCCAGATTGTTGGGGGCAAATAATGCAGACTCTGCAAATCATCTAGAGAGTGCTGTAAAGCACTGTGAGGTGGTACATAAATCTAAATGCTACTGCTAAGTGCTATTTTGTGAACAAACCATCTGTAGGAAGACTCTTTACAGTCTACCCACTGCTGTTTCAGTGCCCCATCTTAACTGTGAATGATGGCACTCTTTCTTTCTTTTCATTATTAATAAACCAAGAAGTATTATTGCTATGCCTAATTATCTACCACCCATATTTTTTAAAATCAAAGGTTTATGGGAAAACTTCTTGTAAATTATAAACTTGTCGTTACACCTAAGAACCTAAGACTTTATCAGGAGCAAAGACTTTTTGGACATTATTATCAGTTTTATTGATCTGGGAATAAGGAAAAAAGAAAGAAAGAAAGAAAGAAAGAAAGAAAGAAAGAAAGAAAGAAAGAGAAAGAAAGAAAGAAAGAAAGAAAAGAGAGAGAGAGAGAGAGAGGGAGGGAGGGAGGGAGGGAAGGAAGGAAGGAAGGAAGGAAGGAAAGACAGTTTATGAACATAAATGCATATAAAATGAAAGGTCATGTTTAAAAACCAAATTAAAAATACAAACAGAAAAAGATAAAGGAAAGACAAAGACCAAGTCAAACTACATGATATCCAATACTATAATTACGTGTGTAAAAATATGTCTACAATTCAATTTTTAAACAAATTGAATCCATCTGCAGGGAATCATATTATTCAAGTCTTTCTTCTACATCAATACAGTCAATTCAAAGGCTGAGAGATGGCTCATTTGCTGAAGCCAGCTTCAGTTATAAGGTGCAAAAAAAGTGCATTTCCAGAATGCAGGAGCTGAAGACAGCCACACAATTTAATTTTCAGCCTTTTGCGGAAAAAAAAAATCTTCTGCTGTCATCTTAATTTGTAAATCTTGTCACACTTTTCCACTATTTTCTCTGAGACCAGAGTTAGTGATTTCATGTAAATATCACTTTCATTTAAATATAGCCCACAGTGCTGTAGACTCAAGAATCACACTTTTCCTAACTTACGGGGGGGGGGGGGAAAAACCAGGAAATGTCTCCACCAGTTTGGCATAATGCATTTTTAGCAAGTTAGAGATGAAGGGTTTTAATAAAAGGGAATATTTGTAGCCCAGGATCCTTAGTGTTTCTGAGCTTGGTGGTTTCCTTGCAGACATTTCATTACCCAATTAGGTAACATCATCAGTGCTAGAAAGGAGTTAGGCTTGTGGGAAGGAGGAGGAGGAGGAAGAGGAGGAGGAGGAGGAGGAGGAGGAGGAGGAGGAGAACGACTGTGGGGTCCTTGGTACACTCTGAGCTTGGTGGTTTCCTTGCAGACATTTCATTACCCAACGAGGTAACATCATCAGTGCTAGAAAGGAGTGAGGCATGTGGGGAGGAGGAGGAGGAGGAGGAGGAGGAGAACGACTGTGGGGTCCTTGGTACACTCTGAGCTTGGTGGTTTCCTTGCAGACATTTCATTACCCAACTAGGTAACATCATCAGTGCTAGAAAGGAGTGAGGCATGTGGGGAGGAGGAGGAGGAGGAGGAGGAGGAGGAGGAGGAGGAGGAGGAGGAGAACGACTGTGGGGTCCTTGGTACACTCTGAGCTTGGTGGTTTCCTTGCAGACATTTCATTACCCAACGAGGTAACATCATCAGTGCTAGAAAGGAGTTAGGCTTGTGGGAAGGAGGAGGAGGAGGAAGAGGAGGAGGAGGAGGAGGAGGAGGAGGAGAACGACTGTGGGGTCCTTGGTACACTCTGAGCTTGGTGGTTTCCTTGCAGACATTTCATTACCCAACGAGGTAACATCATCAGTGCTAGAAAGGAGTGAGGCATGTGGGGAGGAGGAGGAGGAGGAGGAGGAGGAGGAGGAGGAGGAGGAGGAGGAGGAGGAGGAGGAGGAGGAGAACGACTGTGGGGTCCTTGGTACACTCTGAGCTTGGTGGCTTCCTTGCAGACATTTCATTACCCAACGAGGTAACATCATCAGTGCTAGAAAGGAGTGAGGCATGTGGGGAGGAGGAGGAGGAGGAGGAGGAGGAGAACGACTGTGGGGTCCTTGGTACACTCTGAGCTTGGTGGTTTCCTTGCAGACATTTCATTACCCAACTAGGTAACATCATCAGTGCTAGAAAGGAGTGAGGCATGTGGGGAGGAGGAGGAGGAGGAGGAGGAGGAGGAGGAGGAGGAGGAGGAGGAGGAGAACGACTGTGGGGTCCTTGGTACACTCTGAGCTTGGTGGTTTCCTTGCAGACATTTCATTACCCAACGAGGTAACATCATCAGTGCTAGAAAGGAGTTAGGCTTGTGGGAAGGAGGAGGAGGAGGAGGAGGAGGAGGAGAACGACTGTGGGGTCCTTGGTACACTCTGAGCTTGGTGGTTTCCTTGCAGACATTTCATTACCCAACTAGGTAACATCATCAGTGCTAGAAAGGAGTGAGGCATGTGGGGAGGAGGAGGAGGAGGAGGAGGAGGAGAACGACTGTGGGGTCCTTGGTACACTCTGAGCTTGGTGGCTTCCTTGCAGACATTTCATTACCCAACGAGGTAACATCATCAGTGCTAGAAAGGAGTGAGGCATGTGGGGAGGAGGAGGAGGAGGAGGAGGAGGAGAACGACTGTGGGGTCCTTGGTACACTCTGAGCTTGGTGGCTTCCTTGCAGACATTTCATTACCCAACGAGGTAACATCATCAGTGCTAGAAAGGAGTGAGGCATGTGGGGAGGAGGAGGAGGAGGAGGAGGAGGAGAACGACTGTGGGGTCCTTGGTACACTCTGAGCTTGGTGGTTTCCTTGCAGACATTTCATTACCCAACTAGGTAACATCATCAGTGCTAGAAAGGAGTGAGGCATGTGGGGAGGAGGAGGAGGAGGAGGAGGAGGAGAACGACTGTGGGGTCCTTGGTACACTCTGAGCTTGGTGGCTTCCTTGCAGACATTTCATTACCCAACGAGGTAACATCATCAGTGCTAGAAAGGAGTGAGGCATGTGGGGAGGAGGAGGAGGAGGAGGAGGAGGAGAACGACTGTGGGGTCCTTGGTACACTCTGAGCTTGGTGGCTTCCTTGCAGACATTTCATTACCCAACGAGGTAACATCATCAGTGCTAGAAAGGAGTGAGGCATGTGGGGAGGAGGAGGAGGAGGAGGAGGAGGAGAACGACTGTGGGGTCCTTGGTACACTCTGAGCTTGGTGGTTTCCTTGCAGACATTTCATTACCCAACTAGGTAACATCATCAGTGCTAGAAAGGAGTGAGGCATGTGGGGAGGAGGAGGAGGAGGAGGAGGAGGAGGAGAACGACTGTGGGGTCCTTGGTACACTCTGAGCTTGGTGGCTTCCTTGCAGACATTTCATTACCCAACGAGGTAACATCATCAGTGCTAGAAAGGAGTTAGGCTTGTGGGAAGGAGGAGGAGGAGGAGGAGGAGGAGGAGGAGGAGGAGGAGGAGGAGGAGGAGGAGAGAACGACTGTGGGGTCCTTGGTACACTCTGAGCTTGGTGGTTTCCTTGCAGATGTTTCATGACCCAACTAGGTAACATCATCAGTGCTAATGATGTTACTTAGCTGGGTATTGAAACATCTGAATGGAAACAACCAAGCTCAGAGAGCACCAAGGACTCCACCCGAAGGATTTTTTTCCCTTTCTCTTGAGAAACTGTATGGCCTACATTATACAAGAATTTCCCCTCCTTTCCTCCCCAACCTCCTTTATCTCTTCAATTTTATCCACTCTCAAAACATAAGAGTACACCTTACTTTCTGCAAAGTGAGTGGCTACGTTTTATCACATGGAAATGCACAGACATAACTGCTGGCAAAAGATAAGAGGCCCGGAGAAGTTTATTGTGGTTTGAAAGAGTTAGTGCAGGACCTGAAATATTGCTTGGGTTCCCTTGAAGTCAGTCAAAGAACAAGCTGTTGAATTTATGAGCTGCACTCCTGTGGAGTGGCGGAGTTACCGTAAAGCAATAATTATGAACGTAGCTGTGCAGTTTTACAAAGCAACTTGCAGAATTAAATTCAGGCAGCCTTGGGGTGGAGAGAAGCAATTTTGAGAAAGCCACCCATTCAAAGCCAAAGATAGATAATTTGAAATAGGCCAGCTTTGTTGCTGATTAGTTTTGTCATTATAGAAATGGCTAATACAGTTAATCCTTGACTTATGGCTACAATCCAAATTTCCACTGCTAAGCAAGACAGTTGCAAAGTGAGTTATGTCCCATTTTATGACGTGTCTTGGCCACAGCTGTTAAGCAAATCATTGCAGTTGTTAAGTTAGCAATGCGGTTATGACGGGAATCTGGCTTCTCCATCGACTTTGCTTGTTGGAAGTTTGCAAAAGGGGATCACATGATCCCGGGACAAGGCAACCGCCGTAGATACTAGTGAGTTGCCCAATGTCTGAATTTTGATCATGTGACCCTGAGGAGGCTGCAGTGGCCGTTAAGTGTGAAAAAACAGCCATGAGTAACCTTTTCAGTACTTGTTGTAACTTTGAACAGTCACTAAATGAATGGGTTTATGGGGGTGACAAGAGGCACCAATCTTGCAGTGGCTCTTGTGAAAATTGGTTAAGATGGATGATGTCTTAATTAGACAATTAGTTTTCTATAAGATGCTTGTAATTGGATCATAGTCTTGTTTCTTATAAATTGCAGGATTTAGAAGGTGGTGAAGCATCTTCTGATAATAGCAATGGTGGGATTCAGCCGGTTCGCACCACTTCGGCAGAACCGGTAGCTAATTTGGCCCAGAATAGACTTCCGGAAGTGGCATCCATACAGAGAACTGGTTGTTCACCTATTCGAATCCCCCCACTGGATAATAGCAATAGCACTTAGACTTATATACCACGCCATGACATTTTACAGCCCTCTCTAAGCGGTTTACAGAGTCAGCATAGTGCCTCTAATAATATGGGCCCTCATTTTACCGACCTTGGAAGGATGGACGGTTGAGTCAACCATGAGCTGGTCAGGATTGAACACCTGGTTGTCGCCAGTGAGTTAGCCTGGAATACTGCATTCTAACCACTGTACCACCAAAGCTCATCTGTTTTTCATTACAACTACAGTGTTCCCCTTATTTGGAAGGGCCAAATGGAAACCTTAAATCTTTGCCCATGCTCAACATACCCTCTTTATCCCTTGGAACTCCTGATGCACAATGCACGCACCCTCAAAACACAGATCCCGGCACTCTGCCCATATATGGAGTGCAATTGTCTTTATGCCACACAAAGCTTGGTGCAGGCACCTGAGAGTAGGGCGAAGTGTAGATATGGTGAAACACTGCAGCTGAGAAACCATTGCAACCAAAGCAAAATGAACAATAGGAAAAAGAGAACAAAATGTGTGTGTGTGTGTGTGTGTGTGTGAGAGAGAGAGAGAGAGAGAGAGAGAGAGAGAGAGAGAGAGAGAGAGAGAGAGAGAGAGAGAGAGAGAGAGAGAGAGAGAGAGAGAGAGAGAGAGAGAGAGAGAGAGAGAATGCCAAAGCAATATACTTCCTCATCTTATGAAGCAATGCTACCTGGAATTAAGTCTGAGTAAATTAAGCAGAACAAAACTCTGAGCAGACAAGTGTAGACTTGAACTGCAGCTGTGCAGAAGGTGAGTGTAGCCTTTTCACCCTGTATAAAATACTGCCTTTATCAAGGCAGGAGGGCCTCGGTCTTTATTCCATTCGCCCTAGACCAAAACATAGAACAATGACTACCAAGGGTTTAAAAAATAAATAAATAAAATCAAACTAAATGCACTCTCTTGTTGCTATTATTGTACTACTGGAAAGTTAAGCCCCCAATCTGGAAAAATGGGAACTATTCCTCTAATTAGTCTTTCCACCCAAACCTCTGCTCTCCAGATAGGTTAGATGTCAACTTTCAACATCTGTCAAGTATTAATGAAATCTAACCTATCTGGTGGGCACCAGGTTGAAGGACTCTCCTTCCATTAATGGCAAGCCATACATTCATTTGGAGGAGACGACCGGATTGTCAGATCTTCATGAAAGAAGAGACCAGTGTCCAAATGAGTCCAATGAATTATTTATTGTCGATCCATCCACTTCTACGGTTTTGGAGGTGGCGGAGTCAACCTTTAGCCTAGTAACCAGCCTTTGGACAAATGGAGATGGCAGGGCCGACGCACAATTCCAGCCATGTAATCCTGTTAGCTCTGCCTGCCTCTCAATAGCTGTTGATGGGCCATAGCAAACTCAGCCTCAACAAATGAAAAAAGAAAACAGTTCTGTTTTTATGTACGCATCAGGCCTTGTTGACATATTATTAAATTGCTTTAATAACCTGCGCTTATGGAGGCATAGATCACTGTAGTTAAAATCCAATACCTCATAAAATGCCCTCCATGCTCAAAATATTCAGAGAGCCACAACCGGAGTGGAGATCTTAGACTAATATGGCAAGAACAAATGGAGGGATTTGGAAGGCTTGGTGGAACAGAATTCAAGGCTGTCTAGCACAGCTAATGAAAACGCCTAGTAATTCTAATTCCCCCCATAAGAGCTTTAAAAGCTTTCTTTCTAGCCTACTTGCTCTATGAATTCCCTTCTAAATCTTTGCAGTTATGACCACTCTTCCTTCCTTATTTATATCCCAATCTGATATCGTGTTTTTTGCTCTCACTGAGTTCAAGGCAGCCAGCATTGGAATTATTGATTTCTTTAAATATGAAGCATGTCCCAGGCTGTGAATCAAAATGCCAGTTGTCCATGGATTTGCATGTTATATAAAAATGGACTCCAGGATATCATCATCATCATCATCATCATCATCATCTTCTTCTTCTTCTTCTTCTTCTTCTTCTTCTTCTTCTTCTTCTTCTTCTTCTTCTTCTTCTTCTTCTTCTTCTTCTTCTTCTTCTTCTTCTTCTTCTTCTTCTTCTTCTCTCTTCCTCTTCCTCTTCCTCTTCCTCTTCTCTCTTCTTCTTCTTCTTCTTCTTCTTCTTCTTCTTCTTCTTCTTCTTCTTCTTCTTCTTCTTCTTCTTCTTCTTCTTCTTCTTCTTCTTCTTCTTCTTCTCCTCCTCCTCCTCTTCCTTCTCCTTCTCCCTTAAAATTAGGCATCTTGGCATATCTGTATTAAAAATTAACTTTATGCACAGAAGCTCTGTGATGTTGGGGGACATTGAGAAGGAAAACAAAGGCTTGGCCTTTGTGAAGTGGAATGGGGAAAAAAAGAGGACCATTTAGAACCAAGCTCAGACAGCACCAAGCGCCCCTAAATCCACAAGGGATTCTACTGGAAAGAAGAGACATCGTACAATTATAGGAGAATTTGCGCTTTGTGTGTTTTGAGTTTATTTAACCAACTTCTTCAACAGGACAGGCGACAGGTTGCCTACCTCCCAACATCTTTCTAGCATATGATCATCTCCTTAAAACAAAAGAAATAAAATATTCAATAATTGGGCACAATTGTCAAGATGATTTCTCCTTAGAAGATCATCATCGAGAACCTTAGTGGTCAGGATGCTGCATCACTGTTGCTCAGAGTGATCTTCAAATGTTCACCAACAATCTCTAGAACTTTCTTATTTTTAAATGATAAGAGTATAGGTCAGACATGTTCAAACACAAGGCCCGAGGGCCAGATGCGGCCCGTGAAGTGGTTTCATGTGGCCTGCGAAGCCATCCTAGAAACAGTGAGGGAACAGCCCCCACTGCCTTGGCCCTGGCCCAGGCCTCCCGGGAGCCAATGTACAATTTTGTGGTGGCCATCTTGGCACTTGCCCCAGTGGACCATGCCTTGGCATTTGCCCCGGTCCCACCCCCTTCTGCCAGAGACCCTCAGATCTGTCCCACTCCTGCCCAGGCCCCCCCATAGGTACCCTTGACGTGAATTATGTAGAACTGGCCATGCCCACCCAGTAGGCCATACCCACTCCATCCACGCCCACCCATTAGGCTGCACCCACTCTGGCCACACACCCCCAAACTCCCCAAGGCAACCGCAATGCTGATGTGGCCCTCAGTGAAATTGAGTTTGACACCCCTGGTATAGGTACTCTTTGCAATTAAAAGATACAGCCCAGCTTTGTAAGTTCCTTTGCTGTCACTTCTCCAAGTCCCCTATGCAAAATTCACCTCACAGTTGACACATGAATGGGAGAGCTGCCACAGGCTTCAGCTCTTTCTTTTTATTCAGCACAGAAGACGTGATCCCTGGAGTCCCACAGTTTTCTCCTTAATTGTCACAAACCTACATTTGCGTTGTAGCAAAGACATCTGGTTGACCAATCAAAGGCTTTTAATGGTCTTCTCCAAGACCGTAAGTTGGATTAACTGACATGTAGTCTCTTGTATGCACATAACAGCGTGTTGCAAATTACTCTATGTTGAATGAAAACCCACGTTTCACAGGCTTGGGAACCGCTTTTGGACTTTGATTTTGGGTTTTGCTGGTTAGAGAGGTTTTGTTGTTATAAGAATGGCTGCGCAGCATTTTATATTTTTTTACATATATTATTATGTAGTAAGTAAAAAGTTGAGGCTGTATGTTATTACCTTATTCTACTGTGCCAAGTCAATGGAGTCAGTAGACAATGCTTTTCTTTGTCTTTCCCCCTTTATCCCACATTTTTTTCCACTTCCCCTTTTCATAGAACATAGAATAATAGAGTTGGGAGGGATCTTCTAGTCCAACCCCTATTTTCCCATTATCTTCATTTTTCTTTATGTTTTGGTATTTTATATTTTGCTAAACTAATAAAAACATTTGAACCCTTTCACAGGGAATGGGGTGAAAGTCTCTCCACACAAGAAGAAAGAAGAAAGAAGGAGAAGTAGTAGTATAGTAGTAGAATTCCTGTAGGTCTTTTCAGAAATGCCAGAACAAGTCCCTGCCCGAGCTGACATTTTGTGCCCTAAATTAGAAGCTAATGAAAGCAGACTGCATTCAAGGCGCTTTAATATAAATTAAGTCAGTGGTGACATCTTCTAAACAGCGCAGTCAGGATCAGTCTGTAATAGTAGACTAACAGATGTTGGCACTTTTATTATTAATTATACATTTCATTATCATATGATTATTGTCAAACATTACTTGACAGCAAATGCAGCGTTTTTCAAATCACGCCCCTGTGCTATCAAAGCCACACTCTGTGTTTGTGCTTTTAACGCACCCGCGTAAATACATTTTGCAGTGTTGTAATACTGTGGAATGTGTCTGCTTTTAACACCACCCAATTTACACACACACAGAGAGAGAGAGAGAGAGAGAGAGAGAGACAGACGCAAAGAAGGAGACTACAAATGAGAATTTCAAATGCTTATGGTGCACTGGGACAGAACATCTAAGTAAGTTTTAAAAAAAAGGTATTGAGAAAATAAACAGAAAAAACAGTTGAAAAATTGACAGGTAAGCACAACTTGTTTAGAAGCAAGATCTGTGCTTTGCATGCCAAAAGTCAGTTCCCAAGACTTCCAGGCAAAGCAACCTGAGATTCATGGTTTGGCTCAACTTCTGCCAACTAGTGCAGATAATCAAAAGATTATATGGAACAATGGAGCAACGAAGCTTTATAGGCTGGGATGATGTTTTTATCCCATTCACTTTCTTTAATTAGTAGCAGAAGGCAAAATACCAATACATATTTAACCCAAAGCGTGTAGCTTTATTATCCATATGCTTATGAAAAAGTCTCATTGGCAATTCACTGAGAACATATGTTGCCATGGCATAAAGAATTAAAAGCAAAGATTTGTTGTATTCTCGCCTGTATATTTTGGTCCCCGTTTTCCTCCCTCACTTAAAGACCCCCCCTTTTTTGCAAGCTAAAAAAAAAGCACAAGCCGTGAACGCCAACTGAAACCACATTAGACACTGCCTAAAAACTGGTGCATCAGCAATACGTATGGAGAAATATCTCAAGATGGACACGTTGTAGCTGGCCTGGATTTGCTCGGTGTCACTGCAAATATATCAGGGCAATCCAAGCCCATAGTATCAGAATAATTACCAATGCTTCAAAGAGGGAACAGCATCTGTCAACTCAGCATATTCATTCTATGCTCAATAAATGGTAAATACCACTAAAGAAATCAGACCTGGGCGTCTTTGATTCACGGGTATCTAAAGGGAAAAGGAGTGTTTATTCCCCTTCTCCTCCTTCTCTCCTTCCCTCCCTTTTCTTTCTCTTTTCTTTCTCTCCTCCCTCCCTTCCTTCCTATCAGCCTTGCAAGGTAATCCAGAAAAGAAGCATAACTAGAAGTGCTAGCACTAACGTCATTGTAAAGTTACATTAACAGAATCTTGCAAGTCTGAAAGTACATATTTCCTTTGCCTCTTCTCTGCTGTTGCCTAATCTGTGGCTCTTACTTCTGTCTCCCAAGATCCATCCTTCCTTCCTTCCTTCCTTCCTTCCTTCCTTCCTTCCTTCCTTCCTTCCTTCCTTCCTTGATCCTTCCCTCCTTCCTTCCAAGATCCTTCCTTCCTTCCAAGATCCTTCCTTCCTTCCTTCCTTCCTTCCTTCCTTCCTTCCTTCCTTCCTTCCTTCCTTCCTTCCAAGATCCTTCCCTCCTTCCTTCCAAGATCCTTTCTTCCTTCCAAGATCCTTCCTTCCTTCCTTCCTTCCTTCCTTCCTTCCTTCCTTCCTTCCTTCCAAGATCCTTCCCTCCTTCCTTCCAAGATCCTTCCTTCCTTCCTTCCTTCCTTCCTTCCTTCCTTCCTTCCTTCCTTCCTTCCTTCCTTCCTTCCTTTCCTGTCAGACTTGCGAGGTAATCCAGACAAGAAGCACAATCAAAAGCACTAGCTCTAATTTCATTGTAAGATTACATTAACAATCTTGCAAATCTGAAAGTACATATCTCCTCTGCTTCTTTTCTGTTTATTGGTTAGTCTGTAGCTCTTCCTTTTGTCTCCCATGATCTTTCCTTTCCTTTCCTTTCCTTTCCTTTCCTTTCCTTTCCTTTCCTTTCCTTTCCTTTCCTTTCCTTTCCTTTCCTTTCCTTTCCTTTCCTTTCCTTCCCTTCTCCAAAACCAACCTTGTCAAAACCTATCACCCTGCAACGTGTGAGTGACGCATTCTTTGCCTGTGCAAGACCAGGAAAATGTGAGGGCGCTAATAATAATTCTGCTGTCATCTAGTGCCTCTTTCTCCCCTCCCCATCTCAGACAGAACTAAATCTTTTGCCACAAATCTCCTTGATCAGGTTTCATTGCTTGGGCCTTTCTGCCTCTGCTGCTCCTCACCCGCTGCTCCTGAGAAAGCCATTTTAATTCTGTTTTGCTGGGGCTTATATTCTTTAAAGTACTTATAATCTATGACTCGAAAATATCCATTACCGAAGAGCTGTGATTGTAACAGAAGATTACTCTTGGCTGACTCGCTGAAAATTGTGGAGTGAGGAAAAAGAAAAAAGGACAAAATGAGCAGGAGAGAAAGAAATAAGAAACAGGAGTTCTAAAGGAAAAGAAAATTTTGAAATTAGGAGAACAATCTATTATTGCTTTACAAAGCCTTAGTACAGCCACACTTGGAATACGGCATCCAGTTTTGGTCAGCACAATATAGAAAAGGTGTTGAGACTCTGGGAAGAGTGCAGAAAAGAGCAACAAAGATGATTAGGGGCCTGGAGGTAAAATATGAAGAACGGTTGCAGGAATTGAGGAGGACTAGTTTCATGGAAATAAGGACTAGGGATGACATGATAGCAGGGTTCCAATATCTCAGGGGCTGCCACAAAGAAGAGGGAGTCAAGCTATTCTCCAAAGCACCCAAAGGCAGGACAGGAAGCAACGGATGGAAACTAATCAAAGAGAGAAGCCACCTGGAACTAAGGAGAAATTTCCTGACAATGAGAACAATTAACCAGTGGAACTGCTTGCCTCCAGAAGTTGTGGGTGCTCCATCACTGGAGGCTTTCAAGAAGAGACTGGGCAGCCATCTGTCTGGAATGATATAAAGTTTCCTGCTCAAACAGGAAATAGTACAATCTAGTATCCATACCAATCCAAGATACCAGGGAACGAAGATTATTTTATATGAAGCCACATTCATTTCATTTCACACTTATTTCACCATGTTTATGACTGATGCAATCAATTTAGCATTAGATGCCCACCTCTTCCTCTCTCATTTCGGCCTTTTCATTCTTCCTGCCTTCTCCCTCATGGCATGGAAGGTCATAAATCACTGCTGCTAGAGGGTTTATCTCCCTCTGCTGTCCCATTCATTTAGCCTGTCCCTGTATCGTTTTTTCTGGGGGGTTTTGGAGGAACCCCGGCAGATGAAGGGATGATTTATTTGGGCGTTCCCTCCCTCTTTGCTATTC